>WAAD01036016.1:12589-37560 GCA_013389945.1 Fregata magnificens | reverse complement strand
GGCAGAGCTCCATGCACTCCAGCTGGTCATTGGCATAGAGGGTGACCCTTCCTCCTCATCTCCCCGCCTGTCCTTCCTAAAGAGCCTGTATCCTTCCATTCCAACGCACCAGTCATAGGAGCCATCCCACCACATCTCCGTGGTGCCAGTAAGACCATAGCCCTGCAGGCATGCGCACGTCTTGATAACTCCTCTTGTTTATTACCCATGCTACGTGCGTTTGCATAGAGGCATTTAAGTTGGGCCCCTGATGAAGCTGACTTACTGGCTGGAGTGGATGAAATTCCTTTGTGCTGCTCTTCAGGTGTTCTCCTGCTGACCTGTGATACTTCTCCAGGCTCTGGGCATCTATTGCTGGCACCGGCATCAACCTGGTAGGAGCGGGATGGATTGAGGTTCCCCTCCCCAGCAACTTTAGTTTAAAGCCCTCTTCACCAGCTTGGCAAGCCTATGACCAAAGATGCTCTTCCTCTTCTGTAACAGATGGACCCCATCAGCCCCCAGTAGACCAGGTTTCTCAACGCGAGTCCCATGGTCTAAGTAGCTGAACCCTTGGCTGTGGCACCAGTCCTGTAACCATTTGTTGATGTGCCAGATTTGACTGGCCCTTTCAAAACCCTTCCCTTTGACTGGGAGGATTGTTGAAAAAACTACCTGTGCTCCAGAGTCCCTTACCGCCACTCCCAGGGCTCTGTAATCCTTCTTGATACTCCTCAGACTGCTCCTGGCTCTATCACTGGTGCCCACATGAAACAACAGCAGTGGATAATAGTCAGTGGACTGTACGAGGCTCAGTAGTCTCTCGGTGACATCCCTGATACGAGCCGCTGGTAAGCAGCACACCTCTCTAGAGAGTGCGTCAGGTCAGCAAATGAGTGCCTCCATACCTCTCAGAAGAGAGTCGCCTACTACTATCACCCATAACTTTTTCTTAGTTGCGCTGGTTGTTATACGGGGAGCAGATTGGGCTGCCATTCTCAGCTCCAGCGTCTCTCCTGGTGTGATGGGTCTGGATGTCTGCACACCACTCGCAGGAGAGACATCTTTAGACAGAACAGGATAGCTTTAAATTTGTGGTCCTAGGTGCTGTTAGCAGTTCAGCTTCAGCTGAGATTCATCTCAACAGCAAAAACTGAGCCTGGCACTGTGCAACACCTCTGTCATTGTGGACTTCCTGGGGGGGGTTCGGTTACGTCCTTTCCAGATTTGTCTTGCTTACCAGGTTTTCAGCCTCCTCCGGCACAGGGTGTCAGTCTGGTCCGCAGTTCCTCTGTGCTGCCTTGAAATGGATGTGCTCTGCCAAACCTGTCAAGCATCGATGGCATGGGTGAAGGCCCCCATGCCTGCCCCTCCCCAGGCACCCTCATGTCCCCAATTCATGCTCGCGGGGTAGATGATTACCCATTTGAGCTGTAAGTCTTAAACTGAGGTTTAGATGACCCTAAGCTGTTGGATTTGTATTTTGCACTTCTAGGATTGAGATATGGCAATATAGCAAATATCAGTACTAAAACGGAGTGTAATTTCAACTTTAAGATACATTTTTTGTCCAAATTATTAACCCGTAACGTAGAAGTATCAAATGAAAATGCTGACCTTCTGGCTAACAGGAGCAGTTATTTACCTGAACATCTGTGCAATGTTTTAGCTTTAATTTAACTCCCAAACCATGTTTATGATATTGTTGTTTGTTTTTATTGTCAGTTTAACACATTTGAACCACTTCTTCAGAGAAAGCTACTTTAATGCCATATTATATTGTAGGTTAGGAAGGAGAAGCAAATTTTATGAAATTCTGTGGAAAGGTCAGTGAAATCAATAATTGCTGAATTGACCCAGTACAAAAAGCCTGTGTAAGGCTAACTTCATCTTTTCAGCCTCGCTTATGTCTGTGTGGAGGCTGTTTCTGGAAGGATGGAGAAATTTTTGGTCAGTCTTTTAGAGTGAAAAGATTTAAAAAGCAAGTGTTGCAGCTGGCTGGACCACACAAGCAGAGGCCGGGGCTGGGAAAGGGGGTGCACTGTGCAGATGAAGAAGCAGTTTCTGTAAATAGGTTACTGAATGGCAAATGGTGAGTTCAGTTTCACAAGCAGAAACATAAAAATATTATAAGCTATATATTGCTGTCCTTTTGGTTGCTTGGAAAGATGGATGCTTGGAAAGTAGGAATGAATTAAACTTCCAATGTAGGTGAGAAGAGACAAGAAGTACGGAGAATTAAGTAATTTTTTAAAAATTTGCTGGTTTTCAAAATAGATGGTTAAAAATACAATGTGAAAGAGCTGATAAATCACCTTTTTATATCTGCCATGGTCCAAGAAAGCACCCACAGTGCATCATTGTTGCTCAGCTGATGTGGAAATTTATCAAGCAGTGGCAGCCATGTCCCTTGCGAACGCATGGGCTTCCAGTATATGTCCAAGGCAAAACTGTATTTTCACTGTCTTACTACTTTGTAAAACTTTCTTCTGTTTTGGCAGAAATTCAACTCAGCGGATTTCTCCTCAAGCTAAGCTTTTGGAGGGGACACTAAACAACACACATTATATTGTAGGGTAGTATGCAGATATTACTGACGGCGATACTTAAAGGTAAAGGAATAAAATGATCCATGTGGTATGACCTGAAGCCCTTACTGGCACATGATTGGAATACCTTTCATAATCCCTTTTTTTGCTTCAGTCATGTGAGCTGGCATAAATCCCAAATTTGTGCTGGTAAAATCTTAATATCACACAACCTTTAACTTTATTTCAAACTTATCATTGCCTTTTCAGGCATTTACTGTTGGAATGCAAATTCTATATGTGCAACACCTTCCATCATTTCTGTTTGCTTTCTGATCAGCTGAAAGTCCTTGGCTGATTTTATTCTTCAAACTTTTTCTGTCTCTAGGGTGCTGCTTACAAGTAATTATTATTAATATTGGTTCTATACTGCCTCTGGATGGCAGTAAAGAGGCTGATGTTAGAGGGATTTTTTTCACATGGGATATTTGTATGCCACATTGTGTTGTACACTACGTCAGGCACTTTGAATTCCCAAATGTTACAGTTCTGGAATAATAGGAAGGCAGGGAATCTCAGTCTCAAACTGAAGCATTCCAGTCTTCAAGAACATTTGTGACCTCAATTTTCTCTCAATAAATCTCAACCTTTCTGGCTTGCACACAATTCTGCAGGTTATGGCCAAATAATTTAATGCCATTGGAAATCATTTAAATGTCATGCATGCTTTCTACAGCAGTACACATACAGAATAAAATGAAACAATCTGAAAATTAGACCCTGAAAAGGTGCACATGCCTGCTACATCTTATTGCTTAGGTAACTGATGGCAAATTAATTGTCCAAAAGATACAATCATTTAAATTAAAAATGAATTCTGCATTCTGAATAGCATTACATCCTGGAGAAATGAATACACAAAGGCTACTTTGCAGCTGTGGAAAAGATTGCAAATAGTTTTGTTCTGCCAACAACTGGCAGCCAGAAAGGGCATGCAACGTTACGGTTTGCTGTTCTGTACGGCCATAGTTATATTTTCTGTACATAACAGTAAAGCGTTATGCCCTTGTAGACAAATTTCATTCAAAATAGTAGGGCCCACAGAGGGCCCATAGTTTCATCACATAAAGGGTGGGTGGGTGAGCAGACAAGGGGCCTTTTGGTGCTCATGAGCATATTGGAATTAGTTTGCTATTTTCTTTCAGTTGCAGGATGTTGGGATTTCCCCTTCCTCGTGTTTAGGGGGAAGAAAAAAGTTCAGCGATTGTCGAACATTACCAGTGCAACCAAGGAGACCCCCAGAGACCGGCAGGGCTGTTGTGTTGAGCCTATAAACAGAGATGTGCACAGCTTCTTCAGAGATGCCCTCAAGAGACAGTGCCAAAAGGCCTCCCCAAGGGGCCTCTCGGGGATCCCCCCCTAAGCTTGTCGTGCGCTTGAAGAGATCACTGTAGTGGACAAGCATCTATATGTCTATGTTATCTCTAACAGCAAATTTCTGCTCCTGATGGGGTGATACATCAGTTACTGCCAGTGAGTAGCCGTCTGATGGCATCAGCCATCCACGCATCCATTGCACTGCACAGTGTAGTGATCCCAAGGGCGGTTTGGGGTCTTGCTCAGTGTCGGTGTTCAAGTCACTTCTACCCAGGACCATTTGTCACCTTCCTGGAGAGCTAGAATTCATCCAAGAGCACATCTAAGAGAAACCCCACATTTGGTACAAACAGTGTCCAGAACTAGACCTGTCTTCTATTTAGAATTACTGCTAGATGACCCTTCATTTCTTCCATCTGTTGACTTTGTGAGAGCTTGCCTTTTGGAAGAAACTCAAATCTGCAGTGACCAGACTAGGGAGAAATACATGTAAACTAAAGAAAGTCTCTGACACTCTGTGTTCCTGTGTAACCCCCAGCAGCCATTCTTCAGAATCTTGGTAAGCAAGTCCTATGGAAGCAGGATATTGTCCCTGTCTTCTTTAGGTTTGGACTGGTTTCACCCAAAAACTTTTCCTCTGTGGACGGTGGCACTATTATAACTACCTATTAGTGTGCCATGTCCATCAACAAATTTGCAGTCCTTCCTTTTGAGTTGCAGTGAAATTAAATATTCATCTTTTGACTGTGGTACTTATACACAAAACTGGTTTTCCAGCTGGGATATTTTTAATGGGATATGGTAAGCACGTTCTCTGCAGTCCCCTCTGATGATTTGTTCATTAGTTGTCAGTGCCTGTATGTAGGAAAAACTTAGGAAATGTTTTCATCTGTCTACTCGATGTTGTGCAAATCTATCAATAAGACTTTCTGACACAATTTTCAGAATTCCTTTTTTACATCAAGGTTGGGAGAGGAAGGTTGTTAGACTACCAAGAGGTACCATCTTAAGTCATGATGGTTTGTGTAGTCACTGCATATAATGCCATGCAGTGAATCAAACACATGCAAATGTTATCAGTTGCTCAACTTTCTGAGTTTATTTGCTGTTACTGTTTCCTGCTGCAAACCTTGCTGTGCTAAAAAGGTGGATGTTCTACCAGAGTTCCACTTGTTTGTCTATTTTTCCAATGTTTTAGTCTCCTGCATTTCAGTTCTCAGCATTTCAGGATCTCTCAAGGTTTTCCCTTTCCTTATGAAAGCAGTTTCTGTGATAACAGAATTCAGACAATGTGCTTCCAGGACTGGAAACTCAAATTTGCTCTGAAAGTCACTAAATGAAGCACAACATCTCAGTGTCTGATAACTCAAGAACATTTCTATTACACATGCCTATTTCTAGGCAAACAGATGTGCACTGGTACTCAGGAAAGAAAAAAAGTAGCACACTATGATTCCTCCTTGTGTCTAGCAAGCATGACAATTAGACTACCATCTTGGGTATTTGTCAACAGAAACACTTCAGGATTAAAAGAGCTGTCTTGCTACAGTTTTTATCTATCACATTTGGAAGGGAAGTGGAGACATAACTAACTTTGTACCTGTCATACTGGAGTGTGGAATTACAACCATTAAAATCATGGTTTTGGATCTCGCTGAAGCACATTCTTCCTCATAGCGCATGCCTCACATCACCTCTGGTGCATTCAAAGCAGGGTGTGAAAGTGGTCTCACTCAGATTGGAAGTACAAACTAATATAGCTCTCTAAAGAATGTAAAGTCACATACTTCACTCTCTCTTCACTTTAATGCCATTTCTGAGATCCATGCATACTGTGGTAAGTGATACAGTAACAAGGTGTTGATGATTTAGCTGAAGACATTTGTGGGAAAGGTATGTTCATCTTATGTTCAGACAAAGTCTCCAACTACGTTAACAGCGTTTTCTTGTGGGCCACATAGCATACAAGTGGTAAGACTTTAAACTGAGAGTTTAAATGAAGTTTGAAGTTCTGGACAAAGATCAAGTACAAAAGGACATTGCATTTAAAGTGTAAGACAGTAGATTGACAGTTTAAAATGTGAAGTCCTCATATCTGGACATGTTTCATGGCTCTGCTATGGATTTCTTGAGTGAAGCTAGCAAGTCATTTAAATCATGATGTGTTACAGTGTTTTGATCTCTGAAATGAGGATAATGACAACTGTTCATCAGGAAGGTTGTGATGATTAATATTTCATTGAAGCATTTTGAAATCTCTGGATTGAACTTGCTATATAAATATGCAGTATTATTACTGTTGTAACTGGGTAATTTATTTACTCTCAGGGGATGCTATGGTTATACTTTAGATACCACTTTATATCCTAAGTCTTTGTTTACAGTGGCTTTTCTTGATTATCTTGGGCTGCAAACTTACATATCTACCTTAACCCAGAAGTTTGAAGGAAAGCCATTCAGCTGTTACCAGAATATTTTAAAAAATTATTTCTTTCAGCTGTTAGAGAAATTGAGCAGAAGTATTTGGCACTTGGCTTCTAGTATGCATGTGCGGTAATCGCCACCATGAACTGCTGCTCTGTTAAAAATAGTTTAAGATCCAAATTCAGTTATCTATTTCATAAAGAAGAAGTATATTCTCCTTACCTAAGGGGATGGAAAATATAACACACGCACACACACACATACATTTGGATGACTAAAAATACATGGGCGTCTGCTATGGGAATATATTAAAAACTTAAGGGTAACAGTGAAATAAATAAGGTACAAATAAGACATGCTAAATCTGTTATACAGTGGATTCCAAACTACAGCTGTTGTGAGAGCTAGCAGTCCTAAATCTTGATCCTCTGGCTGCTTTGCCTCAGCCCATCCATAGAGTGTGCTTCTCTTAGGATTTTCCTTAGAGGGTGAGTATCTCTCAGTCTATGGATATCTTGGCACTATGCTATTTTTACTCCAACTTTCTGGAAGTGGAAAGGAAGCATGGTTAGAGCAGGGCTGTGATTTGGAATCCTTAAATGGTGCCTTTGCAGGCACTGACAACTTTGCCCAACGCACAGCAGTTCTGAGTCTCTTCCAGGTTGTACTCCGGACCAAGTGTTCCCCCACCCAGACTCATCCTTGTGGAGCTCAAAGAGGAGCATCTAATTATTTTGGCTCTCATCCCCTTGCCTTTTCTGCAGAGTAGCTTAGCCGCACCAGAGTCTTGTTTCCACAAACTGTTTTCTAGAACTGTAGTAAGGATAATATTCTCTGTGCACCCAGTCCTAAATTACAGAGAACTGTATCTGTATGCCACTGACACAGGTGCCCATAGTTTTTCCCCACTTAAGTCAGTAAGATTATGCTGGTTTATGCAGCTGGAATCTGAGCAAATGACTTGAAAAATATTCTTCACCCCTGTTGCTGAACTTACATATTCAATTTATTTTTAGTAATCAAAGACATCCAGACTAACTTTTGTGTAAATGAAATTAGAATGTGATTATAGATCATAATTTTTGTGTTCAAAAGTTACTACAGAGAAATTCAGTATGTTTACTGACCAAGTATTGCTGAATGTGGCTGCTGTAAACCAGATGAGATTACATACTGACAGGTGAAATTTGGGCTGCAAATTCCAAAACTGAATTTGGCCAGAAGTCTAACTCCCAGTTTCACAGACAAGGATAAATGTGTTCCTGTAGCTTGCTTGTTTGAAGGGCTGGATATTTTCAAATAAGGGTATTTTTGCCATGAAAAAAAATATTTTTTTTGGCTTGCATTCAGAAGTTGTTTCCACATCACATGCTATAACAACGTAAGTATACTAGCATGGTCTTTTGTTCATACATCCTACATGTACTCTGTTGCTTTGGTAAAGTCTTAGCAGAGGAAGGTCAATCTCAGCAGTCAGACTGACACTGACATACACAGCTTTTCAGTATCTTGATCGTGACAGATCATGACAGTCTTTTGGTTTGTGGAGATAAAAAAGAGACAGGTCTGGCTTTTATGTCCTCTAGTGAGAAGTAGGAAAGAACCAGCTAGCACACGTTTAAGAAAATAATACAGACAGCCATGTCTTTTTTTTTTTTTCCCCTAAAGCATCTGTTAGCATAAAATTCCAAAGTATCAAATACTTATTTACTTACTTTCCAGTAATGTAAGTAGCTATCATAGGTCAGATTTTTATGATTGCTTAGAATTGAGATTGTACAAGGCAACCTTTGCAAGATCCCGTTGTCATTGTTCATAACTTTCCCAGAGTTTGAGTTGATTATATTTGAAAAATTTCAGATAAAACATTGTAGCCATCTCTGATAATTAGATTATACAAAAAGTAAGTTGTTTTGTACTTGCTGAAAAAATGCTGCTCACCTAAAAGAAAGTTTCTTGGAGCAAATACATGGTATATATGATAGTGGATTGGCCTTTGCATTCTCCCAAGTTTTGGCAAATTGTAAACCTCTGAAAACTCAGACTGCACTAGAGACTTCCACAATTTACGAGCTAGATCCTCCATAGGTTTTCTCCAAATGGAATTTGCTTTATTCCCTTGCAGCTTCTGTGCTGATCAGATTGTGTACACATAAAAGGATGCCAGATGACTCCTTCTGGCACTTTGTTTATTACAGTGCAAAATAATAAATAAGTTGGAAAAAATCTAACTTTTTTTAAACAGAAAAAAAAATCTGATCTGTTAGGAGTTATCAATTCAAACTGGAATGTCTGTAAGGAATTCTCTCCTCACCGTGGGGAGTTTTTTTCCCAGTGCTGGTTTCTACTCCACTTGGCTGTGCAAAGTGCAGGCAGGCTGGTGTGGGGTGACGTCGTTTGGGTCTGCTCCTTGGAGCAAGCAGCAGCTGGCTCAGTATTTATCCAGCAAACTGGATTCAATCAAGTTAAACAGTTATATCCTCTGTCACAGAGATCAGCAGCCTCTCTCTAGCATATAGGCCTCTTGCATGAGCATATGGATGGGGAATGCTGGTTGATCCCTGTGTCCACCATCTCTCTCTTGTGATTCAAAGGCCTTACAAGTCAACAGCAGTCTTTTACAGCCATTCATAAACCTCAGCATCCAGTGTAGACCTCCTACAGGCTCAGCTGAAGATGCTGACAAAGGTGCCTAAGGTCACACGCTGCCAGGGATGACAAAAGCAACCATACACACCCTGCCTATGCTCAGGAGTCTGAAACCAGGCATCGGAGCATAGGAGACAGCAGCTATGAGGTGGCAAAGGAGCAGTCCCCAATGGCAGTGTCATTCCCTGTTCGCCACTGGCAGCGCCTGATGCAGGAACCCTGGCTCTCTGGAGCTCTTCCTCTGGCTCTCTCCTGAAATTCTTCCTCCTTTCCTTTCCCTCCTTTGCCCTTTCCCGAGACACGAGTGACCTTTCTCCTGACTTTCCAGGCAGCAAAATTCAATTTTGCTTTGCAATGCTAAAAAGCTTTGAGCTGTCTTTGACTTCACTCCAGGAGAACCAGGAAAATAAATAAATAGAGCAAGCAGATCAGAATAAAGCACATTCCACTAATTAAATATTTAGTCAAACTTAAAAAAGCAGAATACTTGTAATGAATGCTGTTGTGGATTTATCTTAATATATTTTAACACTACTAGATGTTCATGAAAACTAGCTTTAGTATATTTGGGAGCCATAAGTAAAAAAATAGGTTGTATAATTTCATCTTTCCTACAGCCCTGCAAGTAATTTTGTGTCTTACATAACCTTTTATTGTCAATCAAAATGACAACAAATAGTTCTTTTTAAATAAGAGATGCACTTTAATAATCAACTTTTAGCAGCTTTGGAAGCACATTTTAAGCAAGTGTAAAGTTATGTTCTGGCATCTCTTCAGGACACTTTATTTCTTCTTGACAGTGTTTTATTTTACAGAAGTGTAAAAGAAGTGACAGGTTATTGTGTATGTAATCATGGCTAATTTTTAACTTCAAAAACTTCTCTGTGATCTTAAAAGCTTTTAATTTGTTCATGAGCACAGGTTTGTACAAGCCCTGTGCAACATCTGTATGCTGTTTTAACAAATAGCTATAGTGGTAGCTTTCCCTCCTAAAAAGTTTAATTAGATTTGAAAGGTGGCTTAAGCTGTTATATGACTTTGACATGTATGGACACCATCACAAATGTTCATACTTTGAACCCGGTGCTGCGAGGTGCTATGGCTTTCATGGAAAAATGTTGCATCCTCAAATCCCACTGAGATTGGTGGGTTTCAAGGTGTGCAGCATCATGGAAGACATGGTCAGTGCTTCGTTGAACTGGGAATATCTGCGAACTTGGAAGCCTGTGGCAAATCTCTCATGCGCTTCGGTGCACCAGGAATTTTGAGTCACAGTGCTCAAATACTTAGCTTATACTTCAGTGATGTTAGAGATCAAGAGAATAGAAAAACAAAATTGTGTAGGCCCTTGTTCCCAAACACACATTCCCTATTACCCCAACATGCACTACATCACAGATCCTCCTCTTCAGGAGGCATTTTTAATTAAAAAGACCTACACTCTGTTACTGAGAACATCATACACATCATCACAGTTGAAATATATTGTAATGTTTATATATTGTCATGTGTACCAAGTCAAGTACCAAATTTACATTTCATTCAACACAGATAACTAAGTAAGACTAAAATTAATCATATTCATCAGTAATATTTTAAACTTTGTAGTCAGTTTAATGACATTTAAGGAAGCCCTATATCTATTTCAAAGTAGTTTAAAATTTATTAAAATATATTCTTTTTAAAATACCAAATTTTGGAAATTGGTATTAATTTCCACTCCTTCAAAAAATCTCCAAGTAATAAAATTTGTCTTCTGTATTTAATATTTAAGCCAGTAGAATGTCTTTAGGTAGTTCTTGATGTACATTTTTAGGAATTACATTTACTTCCTAATAACCAATGTAACGTCTTTGTAAGAGCCTGGAACACTTCTATTTTTAAAATTTATAGTAGAAGTAAATGTAAGGTAGTTAGAAAGGACAGAGTTAATTTTTAAACAATGATCCAAATTTACTGCTTTGGTGAAACTATACCTACTTACATGAACTGGCAAATTTGGTACTATTTGTGTTTAAGCAAAAATTCATTATTACTCTGAAAAATACGTGAGTGCTTTTAGGATTGTTTCACACTTAATTCAAGCCTGTTGTCACTGTTGTTAGTTGCAGAACTCCCACTGATGTCACCAGGAGCAGCACTGAGCCCGTGAAGTTTTGTCTTGTGCGGCTGGATCTGTCCCACTACCCAAAGTCCAGAGCAAGGGGTGAGGCTTGCAGTAACACCTATTTATAGTTCCTGCTTGCTCTGGGAAGCACAAGCAGAGAGTGAAACGGGATATGTCAGTCCAGTTAGGTGATCGGGAACCCTTAGAGGAGACAAAAAGCGAGCACCGCCTGGGCTCTCGAGGGAGGGATGCAGTGTTGCCTGGGTCTCTAGCAGGCCACCCAAAAAGAGGTGGGAGCTCCTTGCAGTCCTCCCCCACTGCCCACTCTCCTCAGAGTTACTTGCAGTTTCACATTTAATCATTCTTGCTTTTGTACTGTTTAGTGTACAGCAGTTTTTGCTGAAAAGTTTAATTCCTAGCATTCATCATTCATCTCCTCTTATTAAAGTGCTTTTTGGCATATCCTAACAGGAGCAGACTTGGCCTGCAGGTCAGATTTTGATACAGCCAAGCCACTACCAAAGCTATAGTAATCAAGATAATCTCCCTCCCTGCACTAAAAAAGGCTAGATAAAAGCAGATATTAATAAAGCAGCTGTTTAATGTCAACATTCAGAAAGAATGAGCTGTTTGCTCTGCGTTTCTGTTTTATATAATGTAGCTCTCTTTAGGGATTGAGAGTTTACAATTTAAAAACCCAAGCAGTGATATAGGAAAATATATTTGTTCACATCATGTGAAGATCATCTAGTCAATATTTCTACCATAGGATGCTGAGGACAGTCTGTTGTCACTGCTGTACAAGTCCTGCAGAGTATCTGAGGGAAACGTAAGGCGTGTTCTTTAATCGTGCTGAGTCATGACTCTCATGTGCCACCTAAAACAGACTCGGTTAAACAACATATCCCCTTCTGGCTGGATCCCGAAGCTGTTGCTCACTGTCACTCCTTTTAGTTGGCCCTACAGCTTAATGTCCGTAGTGCCTTTCCCTCCGCTGTGAGGAATATGCCATACTGCATTTGTTCTGGTTGCTGCTTTCTTTGGTGATACCAGCCTGTAGGTCCCCCAACATGAGTGCTTGCCCTCCCCATTTCTGGGCATACAGGAGAATATATGAGAGGAGAACAGAGAGCCCTTGGGTTTGGCGTGACTGTCTGACAGGGAATCCACTGCTCCCAGCACAAACAGTTACATGTCACTCCTCTATCTTGATCTCTAAGGACAGCGAGCTTTCAAAATGCCAGCAGGAGTTTTTCAGGGCAAAAATGATTCTGAGTATTTTCTTACACGACTGCTCATAGCTCCTTTACTTTGCACAAAGGTTTTCACCAGGAGAAGCTTACCTTTCTGCATATTTGCCAGCAGCAAATCAAGTAAGTTCCAAATAAGAAGAGCTCACATCGGTTTCAAGTACCTGAGAATTTGGAAATAAATGTTTGCTGCATTTAGCCCACTCTGCTTTCTAATAAGTGCAAGGAAAGTATCCTGTGGTCCTGCCTGGCCTCCTGCCCTCTTGTCTCTGACGTGGATGGCCAGTGGCTCTGTGCCTTTTTTTCACCTCCACCCTGGTGTCAATCCACCTTACTGGGCTTCTGTCAGGTCACTGGGGAAACCACTGCGAGAAGGTGATCTCTCTAATCTCCTGCCAGGCTATATTCTTGGCAAGAACCCGCGCTGGATGCGTGACATTTGGCGTACTTTTACTTTTAAACCTCTTGTAAGAGGACACCATTTTGTAATTCTCTAACTTTAGGACCTTTCTCTTTCATCTAAATTTGAAGCTTTCTGCTGCTGCCTCCGTTTTTATGACATCCACTTATATGACAAGTATATAAACCAAAGTCCGGAGTATTTAACACAAAAATACTACCTAGCAGATACCGTAGTTTAAAAATAAATCCCACCTAATTTATTTTTTTCATAAAAGTTTTGTGGTTTATTTTGTACTGTGATGCATCACACGAATCTAAAAACATGATACAAAAATGGATATCCTGTCTGTGGTGAATGTAACTTGCAAGTGTACAGGCAGAAGCACTTTTAGAAACTGGAAGATTTTATAACAGAAAATGGAAAACTAGAGCGAATAAGTTGAGCAAAGCTGAAGCAACATGATCCATAGTACTATGCTGATAGGACTGTCTTCTATACGTGAGATGAACAGTCCTTATTGTAAATTACTAGACTATAAGAGGTCTTCCTAATATATTCAGATTTAGTACATCAAGCCAGGAATGTATCTGTTGCCCTGTAGGCTTTTTCCTGTGGTTATAGAGATCAAGTTCTAGCTATTTTATCACTTATTTGAAGGTATGACCTGAGCAAGGTAGATTTCTGATTGTCAAACAGTCCGTCACAGTCAGTCTTTGCAGTTAATAGTTTTCATCTCTAAGACACTGTAGTAAAGTTACAGATAATTATATTTAAGTGTCCCTCTGCAAGGTGTTAGGTGTCTGCCTGTAAATGACAACGAAGAGATAGCAGACAAAGCTGGCTGAGTTCACTAGGCACGTATGGTGCAATTCACAGAAAAGTTTCGTCCTGGGTGTTCTCTAAATGTGGAAGGAGATAATTATTTTCCAAAGAGCAATAAGATACAGTAATAATAGTAGTATTATGTAAGCAACACGGGTTAGTTTCTACTTCCAGATAGATAATCTGGTGCTTGCCATATTTCTGAGTGAGTCTTTTACAATGCCTGAAATAGTATATAATGCATTACTGAGTGCAGACAAGAGCATATTGTTAGGGCATTCATTAATGCAAGCTATGTGTGTCCAAGTAGACTGCTAAAATCTGTAGGAAAAGGTACGATATATTATCAAAAATTATCTTTTAGCAACTAGAGAACATAATTCTCCCTAGCATGCTTTTGAGAAAATTGGATGCAAAATGTTTCAGAATCAGAAAGACTGTATCTAATGGCCACAATTTTTGAGTATAAAAAGCCCATCTAATACTAAACATAGTGTACAGCCTTGAGTCAGCTATAAGAACAATGTGTGTGCATATATTTGTTTAAAAAAGAGTACATTTATCAGCAAAATCCTTTAGAAACAGAAGTCTAAAGGAACTTCAGTATTGAAAACAAAGTTGTATTTTTTAGAAAGTGCATTACACATAAAGAACTCTTACAGGTACATCTACTGCATTTTAAAAATCTGTTTCTTTGTAGGAATCTGTACTGAATATGTGTCTTAGCAAATGAACTGCAAGGAAGGAGAAAAAAATCATAAACTCTATAAATGAAAATATTGTTTAGAAAAGGGGAATAACAGAGCACATGACATTACTTCATCAAAGAAATATGATTGCATATTTTAAAGTAACATTTTCTTATTGCTGGCATGGAGAGCAATGCATGTAGGAAGAGGAGAGTAACCAGCATGGTCATTTGTGGCAATGTGAGAGCAGAGAAATTTGCAGATACGGACAGTGTGCACAGACAGATCCACTAAGTCTAATGAGAGAAGGATCACAGGGTAAGGGACATTTTACATTCATTCTAAAGAGCAAATTATAGATTGAGTAATAAAAAAAAATCCTAAGGAAAGTAACCAAACAACACTTATATGTATAGTGACTTAACCCTGTGAAACTGGCTCCCTTACTTATGTATTTTTGAGTCACCATTACCAGTTAAATTATTTGTGAAATGACTCACTAAAATGCATGTTAAGGAGGAATGGTGTTTTTCTCTATTTAGTCTTAATCTTTCTGATGAGGCTGATTTGCTTTTTATGAAAAGCCTGACTGATGCCCCCACCTGCTGACTTGGGATCATTGTATCAGATAAGGAACTATTTCCTTCTACCACCTGCTGTATGGAACAGAGCTGGAATTCAGCTGATGTTTTTACATACTGGTGACAAGACTGAAACTGTTTCTCTAACGTGTATTTTAAACTAGGGTTTTCCCTGGGAATAATCTGCTAATTTTAGCTAATTCAAAATGTTGCAATTATGAATGAAAAAAATCAGAATATGATGACTCAGGTTTTAAGAATTATGCTTTCCTTACTCATAATTTACTTTGGTTCCTTACCAAATTCAAATACTGAATTTACTTTAGATCTTTTACTTTTTTTACTCAGTTTGTACTTGTTTTGTTTAGGGTTAATTGGCTATAAGATGCCAAGCCACAGAGGATGGCATAGTATCTCTAATAACAAAAACTCATTATGTATAAATTAGGATGTAGACTGTCCATGTATTCTAGAAACAGAAACAGGCAGCCATTCAGAAATTACCATAACTCCTCTTTTTGCCTGAACAGTTTCATAGGAATGCGAACACGACAGCACCACATGTAATTTCTCCCTGTGAGCACTGAGTTGACAGGGCCAGTCTGAAAGAATGGCTAATTTCCAGGTAACTCACTATATAGACTTATCTGTAGTTCCATGCTTTGTAGCAGCAGTTTTCAGGAGGAAGCGTGCATGTGAGCAAAGTACATTTCCCCGTAAGCAGACTGCGTGCCACTGAAGCCCCTTTCAGGCCTCTAGGTAATTCTGTGAGTAGGGAACAATCTAATAATTTTATGAAGTATTGAATAAAAGTGCTCACTATTGTCTCAAAGTGTAATGAAAAAGCTTATCGTTACGCACGTGTGGGAGAGTAATGTTAAAATTACAGTGGAACTAAGGGTTTCTCATTCTTTAGTAACAAATGCATGATTGAGTATAGAAGCTTAATATTTCTCTGGTTTTAGAAATGAAAATGATTAAAAGAAGATGGAACTAGTCTTAGGAAGAAACAAGAGGGAATGAAAGTGTCTAATTGGCTCAAATTCAAAGTACTTTTATTCAAAGTACTATTATTCAAATATTGCCCATTTTGTGACTCTCTAAGATCTTAAATCAAATGACCTGATGATTTTGCTTCAGGGCTTAGCAAACAGGGTCTACAACACAACGCCCTTTGCTTGGCAGGAAAGTCTTAGGATTGTCACTAATAGTTATTTGGATTTTGCTAGTAACATTAAAGTTTGTGTCCTAGGTTACAGAAAGCACAAATACTCTCTCTGAATACTGCTTTTAGCCAAATGCCTTGGTTTTGTACATCTCACTTGCTGGAAGTGACTTTATAAGTCCTATATGAAGTGGAACAGTGGCATCTCAGGAAAATATTGTAAGCTTTTATTAAATCAGTTTTTGAAGCACTGAGGGAAGTATCCTTGTACTTCTATACCAAACTCCCACAACTTGCAAATTTGGTACATTTGGTGACCTGTCCATTCAGCAGTCTTATCTTCAAATCTGTTCAGGACCATAAATATTCAAGGCATATTTTGGGTCCTGCTTGGTGCTATATAAAGTTATTACCTTTTTGTTCAGTGGCTGAACCAAATTTTTATTTTAGTTCCTTTGTTCAGACCTAATCTAAATAATTTTTCCCCAAAATTCTTGACCAAAGAATGTAAAAGGGAAAACTGGAAAAGCTTCCACTTTGATGCCATTCCTTTCAAGCTGCCAAAAGTAAAGCAGAGGAGATTACGCCAGTGATAAGGAAAGAAGTTCTGCCCAGTAATCCCAGCTTAGAGACCTCAACAAGAATGATGCAGGATCCTTGAGTTTATTTTCTGTTGCTACCTTAATAAGATATGAAACCGTGCAACAGAAAGCTGATCTAACTGCTATACTGTGACAGATTTTCCACTAGGGAAATGGAAAGTATGTAATATATAGTGGATCATCATCAATAAAATGGGTTTCAAGCATGCCCAGCTTACTCTACTGAAGAGCTAATGGAAACAAGATCAAATCTCCTTTGGAAGAAATAGGATTAAACATGGGTTTTCTCCTGGATGAATTCTGTAACTGCTGGCTGGGATAAAACAGCTCTTCTCCTTTATTAGTTTTGTAAATCTAAAACTAAATTCAGCCAAAACCATTTAGTGAATCTGGATTTATTTACCAAAATAAAAATTTTGCTGTAATCTCCTTGAAGATGTAATTGATTAGTCCAGTTAGGGCATCGCTACTTTCTGCAAAGTCAGCATGTACAATCTGGCTATCAGGAGATAATCTTTGAGATTTAATAAAGACAGAGGTATAACAGTTCCAAGCCTTACAGAATAATGGATTCCAAAGCAGGCTGAAAATATAACTGAAATGAATTAATTTTGGTAACTTACTTAGAATTATATAAACTGGATCCAAAAAATGTCAAAACAATACACGATTTGTCAAAAGAAAAAAACACTGAAAAAAAGAAGCTCAGGGTTCTTCCACCCATAACTTTGAATGTTGAGCTTATACAGGCCTGGTACAATAAACATAGTTCTTTACATACAGCTTTGTATTGCTTTGCCATGGAAGCCCTCATCCATCCTTTGTCTTGGTGGTCAGTTTGGTATTTTTCTTGTGAGTCTCCCAGCTGGGAAAATTCTTGTATGAAGGAAGATGAAAAAATCAAGTATTTGAAAAACACAAAATGAAGATGGTGGCTTTTGGTGTGCTAATTCAGTGACTATCAGCTGGCAGAGAGCTGACAACTTTTTTCCTCGAAGCTTCTTGCAAGACGTGAAGTATATACTCTCTCCAGGAATAGCCTGTTAATGCTATACATGATTTCACTCTCCTTTTGTCTTCAGCAATTGCATGGTCAGAGTTATCAATTCAAATATATGAATGGTATTCTAATACTACAAAGATCCATGAATTTGTGATGTTCCTGCATTCGTATAATACAACTATAATGTCAGAACAGTGAAATCAGTGCAAAACAAGCTCATACCTCCTCTGAAACACAACACTGTAATATGAGGATGTTTCATGATGCTATTGTTGTGCTCTAAGGAATCTTTTTTATCACTCTGTATGGCCACACATAGCAAAGTGAATGAGGTTTGGATGCTTCTGGATCCTTCCAGTCTTTGTGCAGCTCACTTGTATGGACATATACTTTAATACAAACTTCTGGTCTTAAGGTATTTAATTCCTGCTAAAGCTAGCATTTCTAAATAGCACAGGATACCACTGGGTAAACACAGATTTGAGTTAGCACAATTAGGAGCCATTTCACTTGCTATTAACAATTTGATGTTCACATTTTATGACTGCTGTTTGTGTCTTGCAATGCTAAATTTCTATTCTCTTGTGGAGTAATTTTAGGGTACTACCCAGAGAGGGACTCTAGAAAAGGCTGGTAGCTAGGAGAGTGCTATGTGAGCCAAATTATCTGTGGCATAGCTAACAGGGTTGATATGAGAGATGAATTGGGCCCTATGTCTCTTTAGGGAATACTTTCTCTCGAGCCAAAGTAACAGCTGCAGTGTGCTTGTGACTTAAAAAAAAAAAGCTTGCTTTTTTGGCAGAGTGAGTGCACATGCCTTTGTCATCACAGTACAGTAACTCTTATTTTTGTGAATGATTTGTATGAGGTCACTTGTACATCCCAGGTTAGAGGGTTTTTTCTTATGCACTCTTCTCTAAGAGTATGCGGTGACCTACACTTGCCTCCTCTTAAAAGCTGACATTCTCCCAGCTGATACAACAGGTGCACTGTGCTGATGGAGCGCAAAGACGGGGTGAAGTTCAGAGTGGGATTCCTGCCCCAGGGTTAGCAGAAAGCACAGAACAGTCTGCCAGCTTCTGTCTTGGGACACCGAGCCCCGGTATGTCCACAGTGCTTGCCCAATGCTGGTTGTAATACCCTGTAGCTGGCATACACCTCTTTGCTTTCCTTCCCGGGGGATTTGTGATGATATCAAAGTGCCTGTCTTCACTTCTAACACAAAGAAATCATTTTAATGAATTGTAAGCTCCTTAAACTAGTAGCTATGACTGCCTGGCATATATTTAACTGTTTGCAAATAATACTTTTTGCCAGTAAGTTAGTATTTAATAGACAACACTGCAAAATTATTCCTATTGAAAATAATGCAAGATCTCAATAAAAACTAAGGGAAGCAAGTTCCAATTACATGGTATGGTATGCAGTACCTTTCAGTCCCTATGTAAACCTATATTTCACAGGATAAAACTTTCCAAAAGACTTCCCGTTAAATAATATGAAAGTAATGAACTTTCAGTTACCTTTGATTAAGGGAAGAGTAAATGTGCAGACATTAACCTTAGAGTAAGTCGCCATAGTTCAAAAGCTATTGTAGTGTGAATGCAGACAGCAGCATAAATGTATACATACTGTAGGAAAAAAACGCCTTTTCTAACTAATCTAACTGTTGAATCCATTTATAATATGGTTCATAACGCCTATAGATTTCTACTGGTTTCTATAAAATTTCTTTGATTTCACTCCCTTTAAATTCTGTGGGTTCATGGGTTCACCTACAGGTCACTCTGCCCTGGTCTCCTCAGTACCCACACTGCATGCACGCTAATGTGCTCCTGGGCTCCCTCTGGAGTGACCAGGCTGGCTGAAGCGACAGTCTAGCTCCACCCAGCAAGGGTGGATGAGACCATGCCAGGGTTGACTTCCCAGCTCACCCGAAAGAATCTCCCGCAGCATCCCTGCTGTCCTCATACCTTCACTCTTCTTTATACACTACTCCAATGCTCACAGACCTTCCCATCCTGCTCTCAAGACTAGAGAAGACCTTAGAACTGCGCTATCCAGTGTGGGGTTTTTTTTTTTTACTTCATACTTGACCAGTGATAATTTTATTTTAATTGCCCTTTATTTGGACCCTATGGTCATTTAGCCTCTATTTTACTCATGTCGGTGACAATACATTTATATTTCATTGCAACATAGATGCTGTCCTTGTGTGCTGCGGGGGTTTCATGGTTAGATCTTCCCCTTCCCGGCCAGCCCATGGAGCTGCAGCTGGACTGGCAGGTGGACAGCCACCCTGGGAGGGAAGCTGAGGACTGGGCAGGATGGTGTGGGGTAAGGCAAAGGAGAAGAGAGCAGGGTGGAGGATGGGGCAAACAGCATCGGACCTACGTCGGCTTTAAGTTATTTGGAGTATGCCCAGAGTCTTTGCTGAAAGGCAGTTTCCAATAGTGTTTTGATGGATGATGATGCTGGCCCTGAGTTTCACAAGAAAAGCCAAAGCTGCCTGCAGTGGCAGTGACTGGGCACGCAGGAACAGCCCAGCTGCCACCGCACACGGTGTACCGATTCACCTGCACGCAGCGATCCAGCCAGCCATCTCCCTCCAACAGCCCCAGCTTCAGCTGCTGACTGCAGATGGAGTTGTGCAGGAGGCATGGCGGGGTGCAGAAGGGAAGGGCCGTGGGATAGGCATCAAGCCAGGCTGGCTGTGAGGCTCAGCGTCTGGGCAAGGCCAGCCTGCTCCAGAGAAAGTAGTCTTGATCAACAGGGACTCAAGCCACTCTTGACCTGGTGCCAGGGGTCAGGTGGCTCCATGGTGTATATATATATATAGTATAAATATAACCTCTGGGACTTCTCAGGATAAGCATCTGTAAAGGTGATGAATAGGAGAAGTGACTGCAAACTGGGCAGATTTGTGCAATGGGTTTAGTGTCCTGACAAGAACAGTAAATAAAGAGCCTGAAGGATTGATTTAAATTGTATTCCACAAGAGAGAAAAATGCCAAGATATAATAATAAGGAAGTAAAATATATACTTCATATAGTCTCCTTTTCCAAATAAAATTCATTCATAAGTCTTACTTTTTATAACAATTTCACTTACTTAAAGACCTTTGCCTTTTCTGAACAACTGACTTTTATACTGCTACTATTTTCCACTTCGTGATGTTCAGTCAAAACCACTTACAAAAGACCACGTTAAAAAAATGGAGGCAAAAACAAGTTAAAGGATTTAATAGCTAATCTGTGGTAGGTTGTACTGGACCTAAGGAAGAAATTAACTAACTACTCAATGTGCATTTTTACAAATCCTACTCTTTCATCTGGTAAGCCGTATCTACTGCAGCGTGTTAAGTGTACAATAAAAATATTTGAATAATCATGACATAATTGCAATTCAGTTTGCCCATGCAATCCTAGCGAAACCCCGATGAAGGCAAGCGGTTTCAGTGAGCACAGAATATCCTTGTATTTCATTCACTTGCAAAGTAATTGGCACAACATCCTTCATTCCAAACATATCTGCTGAAAGAGATAAGTGAAAAGAATAAACAGTGTAAATAGATAGATTTATTTCACTAATGTAGTAGGCATTTTAAAGGCAACTGTTCAATAGCAAGCTTTAATGTCAATGCAGATGTAATGAAGTCAGAATACATTACATTGCTGAGAACTGCATCTGCAGATGTAAACCAGCAGAGTTCCACTGCCTTAGCTGGAGCTTTACCAGTCTATAACTTCTAGCCTTGAAAATTCTTATCAGATATTCTCAGTTGCTTCTCCCTTCTTCCTCTTCCGTTTCTTTGTAGCCTGAGACTATTTTCTCCTGATATTTTTTCCCCTAGATCTCTGTTATTTTAGTAGGTCTAATGATTCTCTTCTTCCTCACCACTTCGGTCTCTTCAGCTTTCTCCAGGAACCTTTTTTCCTTTGTTTCACAGAATCATAGAATAACCTGGGCTGGAAGGAACCTCTGGAGGTCATCTAGGCCAACCTCCTGCTCAAAGCAGGGGTAATTTCAAAGTTAGTTCAGGTTGCTCAGGGCTTCCTTGTCCGGTTGAGTTTTGAGTATCTACAAGGATGGAGAATGCACAGCCTCTCTGTGTCCTTGTTCCAGTGCTCAACCCCTCACTTGAATTTTTATCTTTAATATTTCCTTACGTATTTTTGCAGTTCTGCTCCTTTAAACAGCTTCCATAATTCTCCAACTTCCTTTCATCCTCGTGCCTGTCTCCACCCTTCTACCTCTTGAAGATGTAGCAAACATACTATTTCCATGCTTTCTGAGTTTTCTGATGTATTTATATTTCTTCATAACAGAAATACACCCCTTCCTTCGATATACAGGGTTGTATTTACTCCTCACAAGATTCAAACTGATGCCATATGGGTAGAGGTCAGGTTGAATGACCGCAGCTTATTGCCCAAAGTCATTCAGGTAACGTGAATACTACTAGAACTGCCTAAAACCCCCCTCTTATTCTCCTTCGCTCCTGCACAGCTAACCCATCTTGCATTTGAAAATCAGACTTGTGCCTAATGCCTGTAGAGCTTCAGTGGTTTCTGAAAGCATAGTGGCTGCTAAGTATAAAGAGGTGCTCGATTTGAATGCCTGACATTGCCTGAATCACCAGATTCACGTTTGGAAGTTTACTTTCTGTTTAGGATGAAAATTTGAAAAAACAAATGAAAAAATTGGCTCAGTTGGCACCGGATTTTGAGCAGTAGTCCCATGGCGCTGCCAGGAGCTACTGGAACAACACTGGCAATCTAAATAAATGTTGACAATTTTAAATTGCTCTAAACAGTCAATCTTTAGACAGAGATGGACCTTCAATGTTTACTATAGAAGAGCTGGTGTTCCATTCTAATGGAGAATACAGGGAAGGTTAAGCACATTAAAATGAGATTTAAGAAAAGTAATCTTATTGTTTTTAAAATATTCACATTTCGAAGTAAACATTGCCTTTTCTAAAATACTGGAAATACATACATAAATGCATACATAAATTGTTGAAAAAATTGAGTCATCTGGTTATATTTGCTTTGAAGTGGGCTACAATGAAGCTTCGTGCTTGAAGTGAGAACATTGAACTTTGACTTCCCTGATGCTTAATGCTTCTGTTCATTTTTAGAAAAAGTAATTTTGCAAATCATAAACAAGTGAAACGTCACATCTTAATCAGTGGGTATTTGGTTATGCTTAACGAAATAATGCCCATTTACTTCATCACTGACGACTGTTTAAGTTGCCTAAGGAAGGAGATAACTTGCTGTGCTCTGACTACTACTTCAATGAGTGAGATTCAACAATGCGGCAAATGGTCATTTGCTGGAGATGTGCAAAGGCATGTACAACAACTGCTCCTCTGAATTTAATTTTTTCCCATTATTCACACATTTAACAACAGTCAGTAAAATCGACACATTCATTCTCAAACTTTGTTCTACAACTATGTGAGCACCCCATATGTCAGCTTTCTGCAATGGAACATTTTGGGATATGAAATAAGACTTGTATCTTCAGCTTCTGTGATGGTGAGGATGGAGCTCTCTCCACCCACGTCCTATTCTTTCTCACCACCCAATGCTCAGAACTGGAGTTTTGTTTACATTTCATGATCAGTCTTCTCCAGTGTAAGCAGTTTAAAAGAAATAGTTTGGAAGTCTTGCTTCATTGTTGGATTACTTTGATATTCATGGTATTTGGAGACATAGGCTTTCTGTTTGTTCGCACTTTGCAGAAGTCTTCAGATTTCACATATTTGTTTCTTGTCATATGACAGTGCTTATCACTGACCCACATAGAGAAAACAGTTTGATATGCATCTGAGAGCTGCCATCTTCAGATTATTCAAGAAGACAACTCAGTACTCCCAACAAGACTCAATATTCTCAAGATTATGCTGGATACCGACACACTTTGGAACAATCCAGACATCCCTTCTACAATCCTGGACTCTGATAAGGGAAATCTGACTTTAACACTGAAGGTTCTTCCAGTACTACTCACCTTCATTCAAAGCCTGACCAGCTCATTCCCTCATTTCAGGAGACGAAAACATGTCCTCCAACTCCATTTCTACCTTACAAGACTCCTAAAATAACAGGTAAGTCAGACCACAAAACAGCCTTAAGACATAAATGGCGCTTCAAGCTCAAAGGCCATCCTTGAAGACATTTTGCCTTTGACAGAGCGGTCATTGACTCCTCTTGTACCCCAATACGAACAGAGGAAGAGGCTGGATGAGCTCAGTTCCACCTGTGCACTGACACCTCCAGCCATACAATAAGCAGGTTATCACTTCTGAAGTTGTTCATGCTATCTTGGCCACCAGCGCACTGACGAACAAACCCACTGAACACAGTACTTGCCCAGATTATAAACAGCTCTGTTTAAACCCTTTCTCTGACTTACTTTTTGTTGAAGCAGACCAGAAAAGATTGAGACAAAGCACTTAATAGAGAGAAGAGAAAAGGAATCTTGGAAAAAAAAGTTGTATGTATACTCTTTTCTAGAGGGCGTTGGTGGCTGAATAGACAGATCTCACTGCCTGTATTGACTAGACCCCATCCAGCTTAGAAACCTGGCTCACCATAGGCATCTGCGTTGTAGATATTTTCATTAGGTGGATGACGCTGAAAATGATTCCCCCATCTTTAACATTAGTTATGTTATGTTAGTTATGTTAAATGATTAGTCATCGATTAAATCGGTTCTCCAACTTGGGGAATTTTTAGTTCAAGGCTAGATTCCCACCCCCCCACCCCTGCCCCACCCGAAGATGTACGTTTAATCACAGCTATAAGAACTAGATTTGAGGACCAAACAACTAAAAATTACGTTTCATTAAAACAATTTCCAGAACTGCCTACTTTTCCTGGAACGGAACCATTGTACTCGTACAGCCAGAGTACGGCCTCCAAACAACCTGTTTTGAACAGCCTGAACAGCAGGCCCCATGTAGGGGATGCAGGGCTCCCTGAATGCTGGTACAAGCAGTTTTATGAAGACTTTGCCCAGACAGAATGATCTAAGCAGGGGACCCGGCGTTAGAAGAAAACAAGCCCAGTCTGTCGACACCGTGGTGTCACACTCTGCCTTGACATCTCCCTTCTTCCAAGCTGCGTGTGGAAACGCCTTCGCCCTGGAGCTGACGTGAAGGCGAAGGTGATCGGTGGGGTGCGTGTGGGCAACACTGACGCTGAGGGGACACCCCCGAACTCCACAGCGTTGCCCTCGCCCTTCTCAGGGTGAAGCCGGCATTGCCGGGCTTCTCCAGGGTCCTTCTTCCGCCCTACACGACACCTCTCCCGGGCGCCAGTGCCAGCCGCGCCAGGCGACGTGGGGAGAGGGGGCGGCAGGCGGCGGGACGGGGCGCC
>WAAD01036013.1:16500-30768 GCA_013389945.1 Fregata magnificens | reverse complement strand
GAAAATGCACATTCAAATTACAGCAGTCAGACCAATCTCTATTTTCAAGATATAGCTACTCACAGGAGGGAAAGGTGAATCATAAAGGCGCTCCAGCATTCCCATTTTCTTTTTTTGCCTTAAAGTACTTGCTTGTAATTTATTTCTGCCTGGAAACAAAATTTTATTGTTTGAGATAAGGGTCAGGCTGCAAAGCACTGTAGGATTTAGGTTCAATGAAAACAGTATTTGGCTCCAAATACTCATCCTATAATGATGATACTACAAGCCAAAAATATCTTGCTTTGCCCTGGAACAGTATTCTCATTAGATGCTAGAAGATGAGATCATTTGGATTTCAATTTGTAAAGCCTTCAGAATAGGAGGAATACTATGACATTTTTAGGAAATATTGCAGGCATCTGACTTTTCCCGAACAATGTACAGATGTACCTCTTACTGTGAACCATGTAATACATGTCAGAACTGCACTCTGTTTTCTCTGAATCCTATCTGAAACCACTACAAAGTGGCTGTTTTATTTTTATCCTATCTTAAGGCAAATTTTTTACTCAACTTTCCATACAAGCTAATGTATTTAGTAGCTGTAAACTGCATGGTGAGATTATACAAGAATATGTCATGGTTTACATCATACTTTCAATACTTATGTGAATGAATGGGAAGATCTTTACTCTAAATTTAGGTAGAAAGTAGCAGAAAGAATAAATATAGAAAACCTCACAGGGCCGTACTGTTTGAGCCCATGGCAGTCACAGTTTGAAACTAAGCTTTACTCAGAGGAAAAGTTAGCAGATTTCCACCAGTAACATCTTGGACTTCGCTGTTATCTGTAGGTCTATTTATAAAGCAGGTATGCAGTCAAAGCTGTGAAAAACATAGATTCAAATAATTTCTGCTCTGCAATACATCTCAAAGCTTATTCATAGCAGACTCCTATAAGCTAGGAATAATTTCACCCACAGGAAACAACTCCAGAAAAAAAATCATATCATCCAAGAAAATATGGCCTGCAGCCTTCAGCCTACATTCTGAATTTAAATTCCTATCCTCATTGTGGCTAATGACAAGTTTACATTTCACAGTGTCTGACAGCATTAAATTCAGCACACCAAGGCACAAACATAATAAGCCATCATTTTGGTTCTAGAAAAATATCATCAATTTATATAGGCCTTTGAATTAAAAGTATATAACAGTGTGGCTTTGCTCAAGGTTCAGTAAGTGCATAAGTGTGTATGTGTATATGAAGATTAAGAAGTGTAGATAGAAATGTATAAGAATTCAGAATGGGTAATGTAAATTCCAGAAGGAAGAGTGGCAAAAATCAACATACATTCTATAAAAGAAATGAGATTATATGTGGTAAGAATCATTTCATAAAAAGAGAATGAAGCAAAAAACCTCAATATCCAGGCAGAAATGGATGCATCTGAAGAACGTATAACTGCTCTGAGATTCAAAATGCAAATGGATTTATACTTCATGGGTACTGATGAAAGGGCAAAGAACCTATGTGGTAATGTTGACCACCAAACCAAAAAGATTATACAGATGAAGCTTTCTATAAACAAAAAGAATTAGCTAATGCACAGGGCCTGGTGACAGCATTTTGGAATGTTTAGGGGCCTCTTGTTTCTTTTAACTACAGAGATAGACATCTGTTTGGAAACAAAAAAAAAAATCAAGATGCAGAATGTACAAAAGATTTATAGATTATAAGGATGACACAGTGTTGAAAAAGTAATGTAAGGAGTATTGCTGATCAGTGGGGAGGAACTGAGAATGTGAAGGTGGAAGGAAATGTGAGAGAGGGCAACCACCATGTAATGAGAACATTCCCTTTTTGAAAGTTACAAGGAAAGACAACAGCAAAACAAAATCAAATTTACTTCCAGAGTTCAATTAAAATTTAAAAATTAAATTAAAAATTTTAAACCTCAGAGAATTCATAAGTAAGACTCACAGAAGTCCTCAGAAAAAGAGCTAGGAAGGATTTTGGATCACAAGCTGAAGAGCATCATGTGATGCAAGAAAGTCAAATATGAAGCTAGAATGTGTAAACAGGAGTAGAGCCTGCAGATCTGCTGCTCTGTTCAACACTGGCAAGGTCCTCTCCAAAGTGCTTAGTCCAGTTTGATGTACCATTGTTCAGTAAACAACTGCATAGAATCCAGAGCCATGAGATTGATTAGTTGTCTAGAAGCATGATCTCTGAGGGAAGAGAGAAAAAGTGCTGTTTAGCTTGAAGAAAAAAATATCAAAGGGAATATGATATCAGTCTTGAGGCCTTGAGAAACAGCCTGTTGAAAAACAAGGGATGCTCTCTATAAGGTTAAAAAAAAAAAAAAAAAAGAAACCCAAGACTTTTTAATGGAAAGAATGGTGAAGCACTGGAATAGTTTGGCTGTAGAGAATGTAGAATTTCCTTCATTGTCTTCTGCAGAACAAATTATACCAACATCTGCTGAAGATGAGCTGTTTGATCCTGATTTGGTTTTGAACTTAATGATCACAGCATGGAATGAGCCTTAGAGGAGATCAGATATTTTCTTTTTATCTCTAGTCACAAGCCAACTAATGTAAATTCAATTAAATTTGTTCTTTCTAACCTTAGGACTAATGTCCTACTCTTTGCAGCTGTCACTATTATAGGCAGGCACACTTGTCATAAGTTTCTGCTTGTTTAAAAGAAGCCTTCTGTATTAATTTTATTTTAAATGTCACGTGTAGCTGTATTATTCACATAGAATTGTTTATTATTTTAAATAATTTAAAATGCTTCATATTATTTATTATTGCATTTTAATACTTTATGACTAATATTTTGGGCTTTTTTTGAGCTTTTATTTATCAGAACAATCAGTCACTAAAGGAACCCTGCCTCACACTTGAATTTATACCAGAAATTATAAAAAGTTTCTTTCCATAAAAAACAAGAATATTTTTGTAGGAGAATCATTTAAAGTTGATAAGTATAATGTGCATATTATTTACTAAGACCTTATAGAAAATGTGAAATTAGTAGATTATATGAGGTTTTAATGTAAAACACTTAGCAAGACTAGATGGAGATTGCAGGCAATTTAACAAGGTCAGCCAGGTTTCAGTAATGTCTAGAAGGTGCCAGTATAACAATATACTGTTGTTCTACATGCAACACTGACAGAACAGAATTCTGGCAGAAATTTAACATGTGTTAGATACAGTCCTCTTCATTGTAGTTTTATTTATATTCTTTAAGTGTTTTCTTAGCTATAATACAGTGTTTAGTATGAAAAAACAGGTGGGTAGCAGGACCAAAAAAAAAGAGATCAGTATATGCATTTGCACCTACCTCTTCATTTGTGTCTCTAATTAACCACTTATGAAACTTATCAATTACAAAATTCTCATTTTGACTTTTGCATAAAAGTGTTTCTGTTCAAGCTACATGTAAACTTCCTTTTTTCTCTTTTACAAAGTAAAAGAAAAATAATAGCAAATAACTTTATTCCTTTCTTAAGATTTTCCTTTTCATTACGTAGAGGAACACTGAAGTCTCCCCATAAATCCTGAGCAAGTCATAGCAAAATGGGGCATTATGAGAGAGGTGGAATATCCCTCTGCTATAGAAGGAAGGGCATGCATCCCGAACCAAGGTCCAGCAAGTAGTATTTGTACAGCCATAGAACCAGCACCTACTTTCTTGGCTTTCTCTGCTGCCTTTCAGCATGTGCTTTCAGAGACAGGCAAGCCCTTTACCAGCTCCACTGTCTGCACTTCTTCTCATACGCTTAACAGCTTTGCTTTGGCTTGTTCCAGGGAAGTCCTTCAGACTTCTCATCCCTTCCACATGTCTGTTGGCCAGTCACAGGTTGACCATTTTTGTCAACCAATGACTGGTCAACAGCTTTATTTCTTTACCCCATGAATACATTTGTTTCTTGGGACACCTGTCATTAAGAGGAGCACAAGTCTTTTGAGTAGAGTAGAACTTCATTATGTACTACCACTCCTGTTCAAAATTCTTCCATCTACCAGCCAAACCAGTTTTTCCCAGCAGGTACTTCTCCAGGGGGAAGCCTCCTTTTTCTGAGATCTGATCATCAGACAAGAATCTCAAGGTAAGTCTAAATAGTATATTGTATGTGGATGCAAACAAGTTTTCCCCTTACTTGAAATCTAACTAGACACAATCTGGCATGAAACCGCTAATTGCATTGGTGTAGACCCTAGTCTGACTGAATTTGTCTTGACTCTCAGCATCTATGTGATACTGTGTTTATGCCTATGTCTTAGAAACATATCCTACATAGACCTTCTTCTCCTACTTTGTCCTCTGTTGTGAGCAATCCCTGTAGCTTTTCAAATGGGCTTCCCAGATCAGAGCAAGCATCCTTCTTGGTGAACCCTTCTCAATTTTTTCAGACCTCAGCTAGTCTCTTTCTTTAAGGAATTAATTTCTTTCTTCCCCTTACCTCTTTCTTAGACTTTAATTCCAAAATTTGGGTGTCACCTGGTTGTTTAGGTCCAGATAAATTGAAGATGACAGGGACAGTAATTTTATAGTCATAGGGCTGATCTAAGGGCCCCTGACAGCCTAGCCTCTCCAAATATCACCAGGCTCAGAGAAGTTTCTAAGAAGAGAACAAAACAGAACTAATACATTTTTTAAAAGTTGTGTCAAGCAGTTCTGCTGTAGAAATGGGTGGCTTTCCAGTTGTGAAACATCTATGAACAAATTGCATTTCTCTTGTATTTAATTGTTTGAATTTCAGAAAATAGTTTGTGGTGGTGATTTGATCATGATTACTTTTTTGTGACTTGTTAGGATTCAAAATCCAAGCTTTTTTGATGTACATCAGAAGTATGTTTGGTACATTATTGGATAAGCTTAATCCTTGGAATTTAGTCGCCTGTGCAAAACTTGTAATTAAAATGCCAAGATTTATTTTGCCATACTCATTTTCAAAACATTGTGATAGCAAACATACTTGTCAGTAAATTCATTCTATAGAAAATTTACTGAAAGCAAATATAAAACAGATGATGCTTCTTCATCCTTGCCAGCCCTCATCAACTGGAACTAGTAGCCTGGAGCTTGAAATCAGTGTTATGTTTGCCTTTTAGTTGTATAGCAGCAAGAATGAGCCCTGAATGAATATACTAAATTGATGGTTAAGTTCACCAAAGTTTTTTAAAAGCAGCTATTAATTATATAGATTGTTAAAATATACATTTTTCTCACCCATGGTTTGTCATTTTAGTTGTCTCGTTGGTTTGAGCACTTTAACATTTTTTCAGAGATACATTGCCCATCATTTGGGTTTGAATTTGCAAGGCCAATAGTTAAGCATTCAGGCAATAATCCTACAAAGCATTTAAACGTGTGCTTGAATTTTGGTCCTGTGAATTGTACTACTGAAGCTAAAGTATACAATGAGGTACTTTGTAAGACTGGACTAATGAATAGTTCTTAGGATCTTAGACCATGGCTAGATTTGAGTCACTTGGTTTTCCTTCTGCACTAATTAGCATCCCCATTTGTTAATTTTAAAATAATTTAGCAAGGGCCTCTTCTTATTCTGTATTTAAATTCCTTGGGGAAAATTTATCTTTTCACTTTCCTTCTCTGCTTTTCAATTAATCTACTTTCACTAACATATACTTTATGCTTGATACATTTCTAAAAGCCATTCTCATCAGTTTCATTGACTGTCATTTCTAATTTTTATTATTTTTCTAAGAGTGTTAAATCTTTATTCTTTTTTTACATTATTATTTCATACTGTACAATTGTGCATAACACAGTGTGCAATTAATATCACATATTTTTTCTTTGAGTGATCTCCTGTCAGGCCTTATTAACTATTTTCATTTTACTTGAATTGAGGTACAGAGTTTTGGGATATTCCATTCCAAACCTAGGAGATCAGTGCTAATCTAGGAATGCAGACTTTTTGGTTCCTGTTTGAATAAATGATCACAGAATCACAGAATCACAGAATCATTAAGGTTGGAAAAGACCTCTAAGATCAAGTCCAACCATCAACTAACACCACCATGACTCCTAAACTAGGCCCTGGAGTGCCACGTCCATACCTTTTTTGAACGCCTCCAGGGTTGACGACTCCACCACCTCTCTCGGCAGCCTGTTCCAATGCCTAACCACTCTTTCGGTAAAGAAATTCTTCCTGATGTCCAGTCTAAACCTCCCCTGATGCAACTTGAGGCCATTCCCTCTCGTCCTATCGCTAGTTTCTTGGGAGAAGAGTCCAACACCCGCTTCACTACAACCTCCCTTCAGGTAGTTGTAGAGAGCGATAAGGTCTCCCCTCAGCCTCCTCTTCTCCAAACTAAACAGCCCCAGTTCCCTCAGTTGCTCCTCATAAGACTTGTTCTCTAGACCCTTCACCAGCTTCGTTGCCCTTCTCTGGACACGCTGCAGCACCTCAGTGTCCTTCTTGTAGTGAGGGGCCCAAAACTGAACACAGTATTCGAGGTGCGGCCTCACCAGTGCCGAGTACAGGGGCACGATCACTTCCCTAGTCCTGCTGGTCACACTATTCCTGATACAAGCCAGGATGCCATTGGCCTTCTTGGCCACCTGGGCACACTGCCCGATCATGTTCAGCCGGCTGTAGACCAGCACCCCCAGGTCCTTTTCTGCCAGGCAGCTCTCCAGCCACTCTTCCCCAAGCCTGCAGCATTGCATGGGGTTGTTGTGACCAAAGTGCAGGACCCGGCACTTGGCCTTGTTAAACCTCATACAGTTGGCCTCAGCCCATCGATCCAGCCTATCCAGATCCCTCTGCAGGGCCTTCCTTCCCTCGAGCAAATCGACACTCCCGCCCAGCTTGGTATCATCTGCAAACTTGCTGAGGGTGCACTCAATCCCCTCATCCAGATCATTGATGAAGACATTGAACATCTCCTTGATGTCACAATCAAGTATCCTGGTTCAAACTGTGTGCTTTGATGAGGTGGGCATTGCTAGGTATGATACTGAGTAAAGTTAGTGCCAAACTGCAGTGCTTTGAAACAAAGAGCAACACTACAAATCACTTTTGTTTCACAGGATTAATTCACAAAATGGCATTAGAACTGTATGAACGGAAGAACACACAACAAAAATGGCTGGTTTTGATCATATCTTGGCAAACTAAAGCATCCATGGTTAACCACGCTGACATTCTAAAATAACGATATACAATACCTTTTCACCTTACTGGAGACAACATGAAAATAATTTAGTTTTGGCCATAAAAAGGGACCATTCTCTTGTCCTTTATTTCCTTCTGTGTATAGTTCCTCTTTGCATAGTGTATTTCCCATATTTCTGGTTTAGAAGTTAGTTACTTTTGCTGTGTATTTTCAACTTCACTTTTAAGTAAGGTTCTGTACAGTGAGGGGAAGAGGAGAAAGCTGCATGAGTAAGCACACTTCACTACAAGAAGTGATAGGATGAGTGAGCTTATCCAGGTAAAGCAACTAGAGACCTCTCCTTTCAGAAATCATCGTACTGTAGTTGGTACCCCACACTAAAATCTGCATGTCAGTGTTTCCTGATGGTATATGTTACATTCACAGATAAACTGAAGTGAATATGCATACCATAAATTTTACTGGTTTGATATATGAAGAACACTTGTATTGATCCTGTCAACCCTAATATCAGTAATGGGTATAATGGGATATATTTATCTAGCTGTTCCTACTTAGAAAACATTAGAATTCAGTTTTATGGTGACTGTTCTTTAGCAAATATCTTGGTTTTCATTTAAGCTATTAGATAGAAGGTTTGTAAAACATTTGAAACATATTTTGTGATCATGCTAGAAAAAGACTGCTAGAGCATAGATCTAGGCACGCACACACACACACAAGCACGCGCGCGTGCACACACACTCATGCACACTCAAATGCCTTTCAGTTCTTCCAGGTAGCCTTATTCCTTTACAAATGCCAAAACGTCATTTAGGCTCAAGTGAAGACATTGCCCTTAAATCATCATCATTCTAAACCAAATTGATACATAAAGCGTGGTTGAAGTGACAGGAAGTACTATAGGTTACACCACTTACAGTGTAACTAGGAATAGTGCTTTTTCATGTCCTTTTTCTGCATCACTTTCTGCAAAGCAAGTATGTTATGATGGTCAAATACAGCAGCACATAAAGCTTTCAAAGTACCTGGATATCACACTAAGGGACAAGGTGTATCCAAGATCACCAAAGCAAAATACTGGTGGTAGCCGAATGCTAGGTTCACTTGAAAATTTCTTTTCCCAATTTATGGTTGAAAGCATGAGGCGGGAAGTACCTTTTTTAAAAATATTTATTTTCATATCAAGCAAACCAGTTGTATTATTTTTGCTATTGTTATCTTAGTAGCGTTACCAAATGATGGACTACTTTTTAAATCTGTTTTTACACTTTCAGAGTGGAGCAGAGAAAACACAATAGATAAAGCATATTGTGCAGAAAGAGTATTTATCAACAAGTTTGTTTCATGTTTTAGCTGTCAGAACTGTTTTCAGGCTTTTCATAGTTGCAATTTTCTTTCTTCTCACTGTCATTCTTGGCCTTGCCTCCCTGGTTTATATTTAGATTTAGGATGAAAGCAAAAGACCAGTTAGAGTTTCTGAATTTCAAGTTTTAACGAAAATACTCTTTTCTTTTTCTTCATGACAGCAAAACTAACAGTAACTCAAAACAATTTCATTTTGTCAAAGCATTAATGTGAAAAATTAGTATAGGTATTAAAAGGAACTTTTAATACAGAGCAAAGAAAGGAGCAGAGGGAGTATCCTGCTGAAAAAAACAGAACACATTACTTACTTACAGTGATAAGATGTCTGGAGGCCAGAGGGAGACTAAAGGACAAGAAAGACTGAATCTAAAAGAAAGAAATTCCTTTGGAAGGTTTAAGAATATAAGAATAGAGGTCTTTCCAAGTAAGGCTCTCTTCAGTGAAAGCTGAAGGGCTGTGGTAAGCATCATGACAGTTTGTTAACTGGATAATATAGAGAAATACCTTTTAGAGTTGGTCTGAAGAAAATGCAAAATAAGAAAGGTTTTCTATTTTGTCTCAACCTATCTCTGAACCTGGTAAGGTCTTTTGTTGATAGCTGGACATAGGAAATATATTCTTTCTGTAATTTTAACTTAAAAATGATAAAGCAAAAGAATTGATTTCACAATGACTGTCAAATTGTACAATGTTCTGTTTCCTAGACATGACAATCCTGGTGCCTGGTGCTCATTATTCTGTTCTGGAATTGCCTGAACATAATGTAGTTTAATGTCTAAGAGGATGTGAACAACGGGTTTCTCTGGTAGCTGACCACACTGAATTTTCATGCAGAAGTACAGCCTGCTTTGCTAATTTTAACCAGACATGCCTCAGTATGTAGCAAGGCAATGAAAAGTGCTTAAATCTTAAAAGTCTTACAGTGAATTTATGATAGGTGTATTGCAGCAGTGATGAGAGTGTGATTTTTGAGTCCCTCCTGACTCACAAACAGTAAAAGAGTAAAGACTAGACTAGGGTTATGCCACAAGACTCCCAGCAGAGCTGGGCTGTTACAAGGTTTGCCAGGTAATCTGAATTGTGGTTGTAATCTGAGTCCTGATACTGCCCCTTGGTGTTATAGAAGGGAGTACTGAGACCGGCACTGATAAATTACTCTGTGACCAGCTTAGTCCCATCTTGAAAACGGAGTGGTAGATCTAGCAGTAAATTACTGCCGTAAACCCTCTTCCCACAGCCTCTGCAAGATATGTAGCAACTCTCTTGTGCTTCTTGCCTGCAAAAACATCTGAGTCTTTGGCAGAAGATGCATATTTCAGCCAACTTTAGCATATTGCATTATGCTTCAGCATCTTGTTCTTTCCTGCAGAAAATATGCTGTCTTTCCTGTGATTAATACAGATCACACATAGGCACACATTTGCTAACGTGACCATCGGTGGTTTACAGTTCATTGCAGTTAACTGATTTGAAATACACCTGCTTCCATTTTGTTGCTAAATTAAAAGGCTTGCTTCACTGCTATGCTGACTTGAAGGTGAGAATATTAAGTGACAAAATTACTGTTGCACATTCACCCTCTCTCTCACAACTGCAGAATTTCCATTTAAAACTGCAGTAAAGACTTATCTAAGTTAAGTCATTTGCCCTTTTGCATTGCAGTAATGCCAGGTTTGAATGTGCTGTATTCATCTGTGTAATTTAGTTCTAGAGAGAAAACCAGAACATTAATAAAGAACAGGAATAAAAAGACAGTCATAATAGGTGATAACCAAGATAACTAGCAGTAATATCAAATAGAAACTTTTTAACAACCTTGTGAGGAACTAATATTATAACTTCATTTTATTTCTCATATCTGTAAAAAAATTATGACTTTCAATAATTGGAGATACTAACATTTTTGTTTCATTTTGGTCCAGTAGGCACCAAAACGCGTTATATCAACATATCTCAGTTTCAGCATTGTAGAAATACATGTGGGGATTCTTCTCACATTTTCATTTTTTTCATTAATTCAAAAGTATTTGAAGGCATTTTTACAGTGACTTTTTAAATGCATACTATACACTTGCATATGACTTTTTATATGTGTATTAGTGCCCTCTACAGGGTGCACAAATGCACTTATCTAAATATTTTTTTATAATTTATCAATGGCATGCTAATTCCTATACAGTAAAAATGCTATAGTAGAGCTATTTCAAAAACCTGGATAATAGTCCTGCTGCTTTGTGGCTTCCTTTTGCGTAAATAAAATAATTTCCTAAATTGTAAAAATGCAGCAGTAATTATCACAGAATCATAACAATTTTTCAGTACGCTGCAATAATGGCAAAGTAGAGAACAGAAATAAATGCCCATTTACATATGGCATAAAGAACTGGCCACTAAAACCTATATAAGGCACCCTATGAATCAGTTTTAATGCTAAGGGTAACTTAGATGACTTCTGATATAGTTAAAGTGAGATTTCCAAACAAGCTTTCCCAATTTAGATAAAATTCAGATGTGTCAACTGCTGACCAGATGTTGAAAACAAAAACTTCAAGGTGCTTAGGTTTTGTGCATGGTTGCTCTAGTCTCAGTCCAGTATCGGTAGTTAACTAACCTCTAGAGATGCCAATTTCTCTCTTTTGGCTATAGGTAAAATATAAATGATCTGTAATCCTAACTTAGGCAACTAGAGATGTCTAGACTTCGTGGAGAAACTCCTGATAAATTCCTCTGAACTTTTGACTTTTCAAAATCAAACCATTTATTTATGGAATATCTAAACTGAAGGGCAAATGCCCTTTTATCAAAAGCTAATCATTAATTCTTTTGTTTTAGAGCTTTTTGAAGCAAATTGGGTAGACATTCCTGGCTAGGGTTTGTAGGTAGGCAGCAGTACATTATAGAATTTTCAGAAAGCTTCGAAATGGGAAATTATCGCTGATTGTTCTTGAAACTAGGTGAGAAACAATTTTCTCATTCTCACTTTTTTCCCCCTTTGGATTCTACCATTTTTTCCATAGTATTCTGTACAAATGCATGACACTTTGCCTTTTGTGAAAATCAAGATAAAATTATAAGGAAATTTAATTACCCTAGAAGTTAAAGCCTTCATTTTGTACTTGGGATAGCCAAGTTCATGTCTCATTCTTTTACATCCCAGGTGAGTCCCCCGGTTATGAAGCTATTCACTGTTGTTTGATAGTCCTCTCATTCATTGATTCATTAATTATTCATCAAGGAAACAGCAAATCTAGTTTGTAACTAATTAACTATTCATTAGAGCATAAGCCTCAGTGTTCCAAATCCTAGGGTTATCTTCTACAACAAAGTGAAAATAAAGTCTTTTTGATCTATTAAATACAAAAATAATCCCATTAAAATTCAATTTTTTGAATGTAGACAGGGACAATTTTTGCTCTGTGTTACACTATTGTGAATCCAGAATCATTTACACCATTTTAAGAAAAATGCAAATCCAGACTGTCATACATATCTAGGAAAAGAAAATGATTTTTGGGGTTTTAGGAATTATTTACTGTGAAATCTAAATGTAAGCTTTAAATCCATTCATATATCTAGCTGTTGTAACTTTTCAAGGAGGCTCTATCAGTTCAAGCAGAAAACGGTTGTAGTTAATCATTTTTATTGTCTTGTGTATCTCCATCTGTCATACATCATAGGGGAAAAAAATAAAAGATGTTACAAAAATTATTATTTTTTAAAACTTGTTCTTTGTAAACCCCTTATATATTTTTCAATTTCATTCCTGTTTTGAAGAAATATTCAATTTTAATGTGATTTCTCAGCAGTTTCATTTAAATATATTGACTTTTTTCATCCCAGAAGTAACGTTTAGAATAGCCATTTCCAATTATTAATTAAATTATGTTACTACTATGCTCAGTCCAAATTTTATTCAAATAGATTCACTTTTTCAGCAGAGTAAATCAAGTGGTGGCCAAACATGGATATTGGATGTGAACCTTCAAACAAGTATGTGGATGACCAACTGAGCACATAGGCATAATCCAGTTTCATTTGCATCGCAAGACAAGAGGTGTCTTAACTGCCCACCATCAGGCAGCAATGTTTCAAATGTTTGTACTCAATAGAAGTTAAGATGATATTTAAGAAGATAAATACTGACTGTTGCAATTTTGCAAGTATTTCCGGGAGATGCAATTTGCTTTGATCAAAATGTATCACACTGAAGATGCTGAATTTTAATTTATTGGGGAACTCATTCTTCTTATCTAAATGAAAGGTTTAGTAGAAGTCTTGCTTTAGTAACGTTGCCATACAGAAAATATGCACCAAACATTAGTCATGTTCAAGGGCCTTGAGTAATGAATCTAAATCATTCAGTTTAGAATTTACTTTTTAATAACTGCTTATCTCTGAAGACTTCCATGCTCATGCTTTAGTTTACAAGTGAACAGCTGCATCTAGTCAGGCCGTACTACAGCTTCCTACCTATAATATACCTTTAATATGGTCACATAAGTTTCATACTTGAAACCTTCACTATTTACCATTAGTCAGTTTTGTTGCTGAGGGACTCTGCAAGATTGAAATCCCAGCAATCATGCCAATCATGTTTTTATAAAATAACCTACTTACCCTCATTTTAGTTATGTACACCTCCGTAGCAAAAATGCAGTTGCATTGTGCTTTTTTAATACAAGTACCTTAACTAAATTACATTTCAGGCCATTTGTTAAAATTGGAAGTCTTGAAAAGCTGCACAATCACGATGTGGTCCAGAAGCTGCATTCTGACTCCTTTGGGTTTCTAATCAGCCCAAGATAAATTACAATAACTGGGCTTTTTTAAAAAAAGGAACAAGAATTTTCTGTGGTATTTTTATGATCATTGACCTGCCTACTTGAAGATGTCTGGGTTTTTTCAATCTGGCAGTGATCAGCTCTTCCGAGGTCTTAGTCTGGAACAACTGCTAGCTAATCTCACAAAGGCACTTTTAAATTTTAGCTATGTACACATAGTAAAAGAATTAAGAATTGGTGGGGTTTTAAATTGCAATTAAACTTTTAGAACATAAAGTCTATGTTTTCAGGGTCTCCTCAATGGTAAAGCAATCGTGATTAATTACTCATATTTCTCTGTGAAACCTGTGGATGCTTGAACTTAATAATGAGTTTTCAATGAGTAAAATTGCAAGCTTCAAAAATGATAAATAGTTTACAATCTCTTCTTTAAACTCTCTAACTCAGAGGACAAATTGGCATTACAGTAGTTTACACTGGTCTCTGAATTCTGAATATTCAGTTTCAGCAGGAACATGTGACTAGTTTTGCTTGTAGCAAAAGGGTCACTTTGAATTGCTTTGTGTCAAAAAAGTATGTTTTAAAGGTCTGCTATGCATAAAGAAGTTTCTCTGTAAATACAGAATTGGACTTTTGGCCTTTTTGCCTGACTCATGCCATTTACTGAGTTTTCTCCAGCAACCTCTATATCGACTGGTTTTCTTTGACCAGTAGTTTGCCTTCACAGATGCTTCTTTCTTAGCAAAGTCTTTACTTAACTCATTCTCTTCCACTGGAAGCTGGAGGTGGGAGTAATTTTATTCAGTTATACTTACAGTTTTGATTTTACATCCTTTGCACATACTCCGTGCCCTTGCTATTTTATTTCCTCTGAAAGGTTCACTTTTTATAGCTATCCATTCTAACTCGTGTTCCTTTGAATTCAGTTCCCTAACTACTTCCTTTTGAGCTGTACTTGAAAGGGCTTGAAGTT
>WAAD01036013.1:0-12778 GCA_013389945.1 Fregata magnificens | reverse complement strand
TAGATTTTGATATAGAAATGCAAACATAAATATGAAGAAACATTTATAATCATTAATAAAGGATTCAATCAGATAATTTGTCCTAGAAATGTCAATTTGTGGTCATACATTTCAATGTGGGTTTATTTTCCAAAGTAACTGTACTGTTTTATTTATGTATTTTAGGCACGGAAGGGGCAGTGTTTGGGCACTCTGTGGAGACACCCCATATCAGAGCAGAGCCTTCCCAAGACCTCAAGTAGGTGTCGTTCAAAAAGTTGTTTTAAAATCGAGTATTCTCAAAAATAATTAAGTCTTTGTTAAAAGCAAATATCTGTATGGTAATATATACCACCTACTTAATGACTCATACATATCCAAAACACTGATAGACTCCAATTTGTTCTAACTACTGAAAAAAACCCCACAAAATTCTATCACACAAAATGTAAAATACATTACTTTTTATAAATTAGTTGCCTCCTGTAGCAGAATCCTTGAGAAGTATATTTTCCCCAGAGATTGGAATAGTCGGGCATTTTTAAGGTCAAATGAGGGCAGAACTGTTTCATAGCATCAGACCCAGATTTTGATTTTTTTAATGAGCTGTTACAAAATAAATGTCAAGTTAAAGTAAACAGTCCCAGATTTTTTCTTCAAGTGGTGTTTCTGGGTTGTTGGGTTTTTTGAATGCTACATACACACACTTCAAAAATTCATTACCAAGCGAGGCTACATTTGTAAATGTAAAAAATCCAAAGTTTTCTGTACATAGTCACAAAAGTGGCGAAATAAGTAAATAGTAAAAGGTCAAGTCTAAAACTTACTAAAGCATCTATAGACTGAGAAAGAGAAAATTTAGAAAGGTTTATAGTGAAAGCTTTTTCTTGAAGTGCATGTATGTGCACTGCTAAATACTAATCTGTATTTTATATGGTGACTAATGAGTATATATGACAATCGCAGAAAATCAAAGGTCCTTCCTTGTGTTTCTCTCAACAGAACTGGTGAGAAACAATATAGACTTTGATTTGATTCTACTATGATTCCTGAACATTGTATATCTGTCCCTTTACCTGCCCAGAAGTGTTTACAATGAATTGCTACAGCAAAGCATTGTTAAATGCCCTTCCCTATATTTGCAAAGTCATTTAGGATCATCGACCAGTAATGATGTTGCAGAAATCATGTGCAGGAAGCTGCCCATGTGGACAAGTTTGACCATTGTATGTGGGGTGTAAGAAGTAAATGATTGTGTTTGATTATTTACACTAAACCTTTAAGGTAATGTAATGGTTTGGGGTCTTCCAGAGGATCCTACTCATTAGGTTTTTATTGTAAAAATCCCTATCCCCTGCCAAGACTCCTGTCAGTCCTTTGCTGAGAGTAGTTGTAAAGGCATTTATTAGTGATAACCACCACGGTGGTATGGTGTCTAATCAAAGGGAGTTCAGCAGAAATCAAAGTGGAAGCATAACAAGCTTTTCTTTTTTAGGGGCCCAAAAATTTGAGTAAGAGGGTGGAACTTGTCCCACTCAAATGTGGAGATGCTGCTTTGTCTACTTCTTTCTAATAATTAAATAATAACAGTGCAATTGTGTGGTAAAGCAGATAACTCTGTGTCATCAGGATTAATTTCACTAGGGTTAAATTCACCTCATGTTGCTTGTGAAACTTACATATTGGGCATTCACCTCTGTTGTCTTTTGGCTTTATTCATTGCCATGATGCCCATTGGTGCTTAATGTTTTCCAAATCCACTGTTCCTTCAGCTCATTTTTCCAAGGTGGACTGCAATTAGTGAGAATTTGCCATTCAACCTTCTGCCTTCTCATTAATAATGAATTAATCCAAACATTTTATTAAAAAAAATGATTAACTGGAAACCCTTGCTGTTCGGTCAAGCAACATTAGCTTATGTGTAAGTGATTTTATTCTTAATATATTCAGTCTATATTGTGATCTGCAAGTTTTTGTACACATGTGCTCCTATATATTAGTTAGGATTCAGTGATATACTTTTTTTAACACTCTTAAGTCATTTTAATCTTTTAAAAATGATGACAACTACTGTTAGGACAGAGATTTCTTGGCTTTTGACATGAATCTTTCTAGAAGGTAACCTGCAGACCCTTTTTTAACCTTGTAGCTTGAAAGAACTATAAATAATTGTGGGTTTGTTGATGTTTTCTGACAGCAAAATACAGTTAGACACTCAGATCATATATATCCCTTTGAAAATTCCAGTTAACATATGCCTTTTAATCTTATTTCAAATTCAAAAGTTCAAGCCCTGCATTCATTTTCCCAAAAAATAAATTGGCTTTTTTTTGCTAATTTAAAAAATGTTGTCAGAAACCAGTGATTTATCATTTAGATGATTGTTTGCCAAATATGCCCAAACAAACAGGTCGCCAACCCTAACATGACATTTCCGCAGAACCCATTTTCTGGCTTCAGGCCCAACTGATACAACTACCTTGATATTGTAAACTCATTTGATCCTCTAAAACAGAATAGTTGCATCCTAAATGCCGAGTGGGAATGGTCTTTGACTCATGCTACCCTCCAAACGGTGCCTGCAAATTGCTTGGGAGAGTCGTAACTGACTCTCAGTTGACTCTCAAATATGCCAGTGACTATTTAGGTACATAGATGATTGAGTTCCAGTGGTCTGGCCTGGGTCCTAGCACTTTTTAAGGTTTTAGTGTAAACTTAGCCAAAGTGTCCAGTAGACCATAATGGCAGTCCTAAAATGGTGTAGAGTATTTTTTCAAATGCCACATCCCTGCACCTTGGGACTTTCGAAATTAATGGTAACATGGGAGAGTAGAGAGTTTGCCGAGTTGACATTAAAGTTTATTTTTTCAGTGGGCACAGGTGGCTGCAGTTTGACAGCAAGTTGCAGTGCATAAATGCAAATATATTAGGATATGAGAATACTTGTATACAGTAAACCTCAGACATCAAGATATCAGTATATTTAAATAATACCTACACTACTGAATTTAAAAAGTGGAATTCTGACCGCCTGGATTACTGGAAATGAAACTGAACTATAAAATTTGGACTAAGAATTTGATACCCACAAAGCTTATAGTGTTTGCCCCAAAAGTCCTGGGATTTTAGCTCAATCTATTCTGGACAGGGAGCCAACAAGAAAAAGTCAGATTCATATTAGCTTCACATATCTAAACTTTGCCTCAGACACTCTTTTTTCTGTAGCCAGATTTTGGGGTCTTCAGACAGAAACATCTGTAATATTTGCTATTAAAAATGTGTTGTGTAAAAATAAAATTCAGTTGAGATTTAAAATAATTCCTTCCTATGTGCCCAACAACTTTGGTCACATCTTTCTCCTGTCTTACATTTTCAAATAATAGCTAGTGAGGTTTGCTTTCAGAAAATGTTTTTCTATAATCCTTTGTGAAAGCTGGTAAACCCTTTTGTGTCCAATCCCAAAACCTAATTAAATCTGACTTTCATTAGCTGGGATAAGCAGCATAAAAGAATCACGCCTTAGAATCAGGAAAATGAATTATATCTTAATAATTTAATCTTCATATTTCTCTCACTACTTTTTCTAGCAGGAACACAGTTAGGAAAACTAAGCTGCCAATATAATAGGTCCCCAAATATTGGTTTTAGGCTAATAGTGCATTAAAACACGGTGCACTAATAGGTAATATCCATGCACAAAAGAGGCAGACAGCAGTTAAATGCAGATAGCTTTGCCCTCGATAACCCCCTTAATAAGGGGGTAAATTAATTTGTTGTTGTTCTCTGGGGATAACTGCAAGATCAAATTTAATAGTTTTTTTTCTTTTCTATGTCAAGCCTCGCATAGCGTTGACTATCAGCTAATCCTGCAAGCTAATGCTGGCCATAATGAGATGAAAATTGACCAAGCAACAAGGAACCACCCAAGCTAGTAGGATCTTACTTTACCTCTGATAAGAATTAAAAATACACAGCTCTTGTGCAAGGGGTCTGTTTCACTCAGAGTTGTCTGGTGGTTTGTCAGAGCCATCTTTTGTGGCATTTAATGGTTGGTTTACTAATGGAGCAAAATATCTATTCTATAAAAGCCTGGTGCCAGAGAAGTCATCAGAAAGGAATTTTGACATTAACTTGTTAGTCGCCTGAGCAGGCTGAGAGTAGCAAAAACACTGGGACTCTGTTCATCTATTTTACCCAGAAATCAAATAATAAACCAAACCACATCAAAAGGGAGAAGATGCAGTAGAGTAAAAAAGGTTCTAAAGGTTCCTTCCTATGCTGTTTTAATGATGTCAGGTTCTAGTTACTTTCTCAGGATTCTTTTTTAATAAAGTGGGAATATTTACTATTTATGTTTTCAGAATTTGTTTTTGGTGTTTAAGTAGTGTATTGTGTATTGACAGAAACTTGTTTGCTTAGTCTTATCTCTAGCTGTTGAAAATATATATTTCTTTTAACTTACATGCTCATACAAAAATAGAGCTGGGTGTAGTAAAAATTTGAAAAATTGCCAAAAGTCAAGCATCTTTTTTTCATATAGATATGCTTATATATATATTTAAAAAAAAGGACATTGAAACAAATAGAGAAGACAGACAGTAATAAAAGGTTATAATTACTATGCAGATAGGACACAGTAGGAACAAAAGGTAACTAGGTATGGCTCTTAAACTGAAAGAATAATTTGCTGTAGTGTTCAGTGACGATGATTATATTTGACACTGGAGAAGGGAAAAGGCTCTAGTAGGAACTGAGATACGAAGGAAAAAAGTATTGCTATCACAATAGATAGCAAAATTTGTTGAGTTTCATGTGGTCACTGGATTATCTCTATCCCTGATCTGTGACTGAACTAAATGTGAAAATAAGGTCAAATAGCTAAAATTTATAATAAAGCTTTCAAACTGGAAAACAAACACTGTGGGACTGATGGTTTGGTAAAGGTAGCACTTCTAGTGAAATGGATGGAAAAAATGGGTTAAAAGAGTCATGTAGTACGTTAAACCCTTTGGTCTGAACTCACTAGTATGCAATGATGTACAATATTATTTTGAAAGATTCATTAAAGAAAAGAATTATTAAGGGCTTCAAGAGAAGTAAAAATTGGGATGAAATAGAAGGTAGGTAGATTGTGCCAATCCAAAGAAATATTTTTCCCTTGGTAAGATACCTGATCTTCTAGAAAATGGAAAATAGGTAGATATTCCATCTGGAGTTTAAGTAAAGTATTTGATATAGTGCTATATCTTATGAGAAATAAAAAGGTGAGATAGAGAAGAGTGTATTTAAAGAAATTTTAAGTGGTATATAATAAGTGTATATTGTTCAAATCTCTCCTTCAGCCTGGAGGGAGATTGCAAAGGAGAGTTTCTTCAGGACTGATCTTATTTCCAGTTTTAATAACTCTCTTTGTGCTAGACGGAGTTACACAGGTTTGGAAGCACTGGCAATCAGAAGATCTTGAGCACTAGAATAAGAATATTGTAAAACTCAACAGTATGATGGTGAATATTGGATGAAATATTAGATAGAAATTAGCATTCTGTCTCTCAGATGCGAGAGGTTCTGGAATAGCCTTTCAAAAGGAACAACAGGACAACTAAAATTCTTTATTATCAGTGTCTGGATTATGTTTGATTTATGATTATGCCATGCCATGGTTTCAGCAACATACAGATGGGCTGCAAGCACAGCTGTCTCAGGCTAACAGGGTTATGAGTGTAAATATAATATCCTATGAATCCTATCTCAAAACCTGTATAAAGCTTGGAGCTATAGAAAGCTTTTGCACAGCGCTGAGTTAATGAAAGACAAGGCAACTTTTCACTCTGCAGATTAGTGTGGAGGTAGCTGAGGATCTTTCTTTACATGAAGCCCGCTCAGGTCTAAGAGCAGCTGTGACCAGCAGAGGTGCTCAGAGTCCCAGGGGGAGATGCTCAGGGTTTCAACAGCACCCTGCTGCGTGCTCTCGGCTCCAGCAAGGCTTGTTGCATCTGAGGTTGCCCAGGGCTGTTACACCACTTCCAGACCCAATCTGCTGCTGTGTGTTCAACAACTTCTAGTTCCACGTAATTCCAGCCTAGGACTAGATATGAAAGCACATGCTTTGTTCATGTATTTCATTTTCACAGATATTCCAGGTAGAAGTGTTTGACTATTTTTTTAATGGAAATTGAAGAACAGTCCTCCGTGCATAGGGGCTGATGTTAGTGATGCCAGAACTAATTTCTGAAATGCTTTGTACTCTAAACCAAATACAGTCTTGTTCCACCATACCTGCGTACTCCTTTTTGCTGTAGTTTTTCTGATGAAATGTGATTTGATATACTGCTTATAGTCCATAAAACTTGTAATATACATCATTAAGGCCAAGTAATGCTGCTGTAACATCCATAATATTTTCATTTCCTGTCTTTCTTATGATTTTAAGTGAATAGTCTTACTACTGTAATAATAAAAAGTGCTATTTGTATTTTTTCATTTCAGCAACATTTAATTTCCTTATTCTTTCCTTATATTCAATTTCTCCCCAGAGATTTTTTCACGCTAGTTGTTCTTTTTCCCCTTCCCAGGAGTATCTCCATTTTCTATGCCACTCTTTAGCCACTTTCCCAGGAAAACAAGGCTTCTTAATTTTGCTGTCTGTCTACCTATTCTCTCCCCTCATCTCCCTAGTAATTTGTGAAGCAGCTAGGCAGTTTCATCCATATTTGATAGAAAAGCAAAAGATCCTTAAGTTTCTATGTGTTTTCTGCAAACCAGTGCCTAACTAGAGATGCTAACAGAAAGTCAGCTAGTATTATTAGTATTTACTGCTGTCAGTTTACCCATTTGTATACACATGGCTTCAGACTACCCTCAACTTCTGACATTCTTGCTTCAAGGTCAGGTCATGGTTATAGCGCATGGAGGACATGGTGTTTCTAGCAGTGTTGTGGTTGTGGGTGCAGAGGATATGGTTTGGGTTCTTGTCCTAGCACCATGTTGGAGCCAGACAAAGGATCTGAATTTCATACAGGCTGGGTATAAGAAAAAGGAGGTTCAGAGGATGGGGGGTTGTGTGGTGGAGAGTTACAGGGAGTACATGAATTTATAAAACTATTAGTTCTGCAGTCCACCAAACAGCTCCTATTGCTTATATCTGTAATTATACAGAGAACTCCAGAGGTAGCCTAAGCAGTAGAGAAGAATGAACGATTTTACATGTCTTATCTTGCAATTTTCATTCTATCCTCGGTTGTATTTCAAGATAGAATTCACTGCCAAAAGGAAAGAAAAAAGCTATTTGGCTTCTTCATAGTCTGCCGCTCTATTTTGTATTGCAGAAGGTAAAAAATCTCTCTCTAGTTCTTTCCGAAATGGTGCTTGCCCTAAAAAAGTGACTGAAAGTCAACTCACCAAACCTTTTCTGATTTGGGGTTTGGTTGGTTTTTTTTTTTTTTTCTTTTTTGGATGGGCTGTTTTCTTCTTGGACTGTTTAGATACAGTCCAAGTACGAGCCACTGGAGAGTATATTCCAAGCTCTTTGCTATGCTTAATCTGCAGAGGTAGAAGCAGACCTGTCAAAGGAATTTCAGCAGAATAATTTTCCAGAAGATGCAGTTTCCTCAAGATGTGGATCAAAACCATGTCGCAGTTTGTCTCAGCTAAAATATATCCATTTGTATCAGCTTAAGGCCCTTTAGGGAAACAATATTGAAAATATCATTAGAAGATTACAGGTGGTCTGGACTCTAACTTCCTAATCACAGGAAGCTAATAGTTTTCAAAACTGAGATTTTATGTCAACCAGTTCTCATGTGTTTCCAGTTGTTCAAAGAGCCCAGTTTGGCTCTTCAGCCTCCCCCAGGCACTTTATGTTCAGATCTTACTCTTGACACCCACATGAGCATTATCTGTGGGCATGTTGCTTCAATCTCTTTCTGACAATAATGATTTCTATTTTAAGAAAATATATTCTGAAAGACAACTCCGGTAATGGAGCTATTTCTGGAAAGAAAATAAACTTCATGTAAGGATGTTTGGTGGAGTGGCAGGGGATGTGTAGGAGGGGTTTCAGGTCAGAACAAAAGTAAGGAAGTTTATGGGAAGGGGAATGTTTTGGGTGGATTAGGGGTAGTTCTAAGAGGTCAGGGCTATGAGGAATCCTTTTCCCATACCTTTCCTTAAGGGACTATTTTGGTTTGTCTCATATGCAGATCTTTGTCTCACAGCCTGAAAGTTTAGACTTTCAAGCATGTTGTGGTGTTTCTCCAAGAAATGAAAGTTCACATTCTAAACCTTACGTTTCTACTAATTTTCTTGATTTTCAAAGGTTTGAGTTTCAGTGTACTTTACATTCTAGAATGCATGATTTTTTACTACCTGACATTCCAGTTAGGTTTTTGGTTTGTTATGTTCTTAATATTATTTCTGATTTTGATAGTTTCCCTGTCTTTAACTATTCTGGCTATTCCCTCACCCACTCTAAGAAACAACCATGCATTAAGTTCTCTTGAACCTTCCTCGCATCGCCTGCTTATTTTGTCAATCTCTTGCTTTAACCATTTGCTCTCTCCAGCACTCCTCACCTTTCCTTGACGCTTCTTCACTGTTTCTAGTCCTTTAATAACATCACTGGAAAACTCTTCAATGACATTTTATTCCTTACTTTTCCTCCTCAGTAACTAATATTTTTTGTATTCTCAGAAGGGGTCCTTTATTTCCCTATGTGGGGAAATTGTTTTTATGATTTATCATCTATGTCAAATAACATTAAAATATTCAGTTGTTTCAGGTGTTGCTATGATAATGCAGACTCACTGAACTGAAAACAGTGGCATGTACAGGGCAATTAGAACTCAGATTTGAGCCTGGTGAGGTGATTTCTAGGTTAATGAGAATTCCAGGAGTTATAATAAGGGCATGCTGACACATGCCAAAGTCAGTGACATGCAGAGCATGGACATAGCATGAAATGCTATACTGAGTGCCATTCTACTGTTCTGATTTAAGTCAAGAAAGTTTCCTCTTTATTTAAGTTTATTGTCCATGAGTTGCAAAATTGGATATTGGGAAAAAAAAGTCATGTTAATATTTACTGGTTTAGACTATTACCTATTCTATAAAACATTTATTTAACTTTCTCTGACTTAACACTCGTGTTGTGAAGTCACAAAATAGAGAGCTAAGTTGTGCCCTTAAAGGTTAGGTTCCCACATAAATCAAAGAGAGCTTCACATGAACATATGAGATTTTTGCTTCTTGATAAAAGATATCTGATGATCAGTGAACAATATTAAGGATTCATGAGGCCTGCACATTTACCCTTGCATTTCAATAAAAATAATTATTTCATCCTGAAAATATAAAAATTTGGTTAAAAACATCAGAATACGACAAGCTTCAGGAAAAGTAACTGTTCTGGCAATGATTCTTATGCATCTTGCAGAGGTGCACATTTTGATACATATAAATGTATCAAAAAGAGATTTTTAGTCACTTATATATATATGTTAAAAAGCGCATGTATAATCTTGTAAATAGTATAAGTAATGAGACTGGAATGAGTGAATAGTAATTTCATTTTTATAGCATTCCCACTGTGATGTCAAATGCAGCTAATCAAGAATCCTCTGTTTGAATAGTTACAATATCTTAAAAAAAGGCTACCAGGTTTTTTGTCACCATGATCATAAAAGTCCCTGGTTATTCTTTATGGATACTACTGGAGTTTGGACCCCGACTTCCAGGAAATTGACTGAATGGAAACCCTAGTTTTATCTAGCACCATCAGTGTTCAGTGGACTCCTTTAAGGACTCTTGGTCTCACTGGAGGACTCCTGAAATCAGTTTCCTTGAGCGTCAGGGCAGCCAGCTGTTCTTTTCTTAATAATGGAAATGGAAAGAATATATATTTAAAATTGTGTGAGGTTTCTGGAAAACAACAATTCAACAATTTAATTTTTTTTTTTTTTTTAATTCTTAATTCTAATTTGGAACAAAATGGTTTCACTTGTGGAAGAGGAAGGTCCTGTGTTCTATGGGGTTTTGAGGTTGGGAGTGCTTGTTTACAAGGAAGAAGTAGGAAGAGGGATGGAGAGAGGCTTGGCACATCCCTTTGCCTTTTCTTCTCCTCTATGCATATCTTACCTCTCTGCAGCCTCAGACAGCCACAACTCTTTATCAACAGGCAGCAAGATTGATGTCACGATTATTTTAATTTACAGAAATCTACAAAAAGGTTACCAAGTCAATATGTAGATTTTCCATTGGTTTTATATTTGCAAAACTTTTTTTTAATAACAGGATTCCTATGCTAACTGAAAAAAACCACAACAACATATATTGGCAAGACCATCACATATGTTAAATACTTGGAAGCGTTAAAGTATTTCTTGACCCCCAGGTGTAAAGATGCCAGTAAAGGGGAAATGAGCGCCTGCTTTACATGTGTGATCTCTAGTTGACAGCATATTTTTTAATCCCCTGTTTTGAATACAAATTCCAAATTGGTAGAGGTTCATGTCAGTCGCTTTACTAAGTAGCTTGGGTTGGATACACTGCTTAAATAGAAAAGAAGCAAATAAATTATTCACATCTGCACAGGGGAATCTTCTATTTCCTTCTATTTTAAGAAATACCTTCTGCTAGCCAACAGAACAAAATTAACATAGATAAATTATATCCCATGTGAGTATGAGGGATATACAAGAAGTAAATATACAATATTTCTTAAAACACAAAATGAAACCTTTTAGTTCATTTTTTAAGTTATTTTTCTCTAATACAATCTAGGTCAGCTTGTAAACAGAAAATACCAAATGAAAAATAAATGTTTCTGCATTTCTGATAAGAAATATTTTAATACCTTCAAAGGAACACATTCAAGATATTTGAAAAGTTTCCTTTTTTAGCAATAGTTCTTTAATGAATTCAACTCAAATTTGTATAGCTTTGATCCTCTGAAATTTATCTTTTTTCACAAATTAACCATTGATAATTAAAAAGAAAAAAGCTCTTCGCTGCTCTGGATAGATCATCTGTCTCCATCACATATAGCAAATTGAGAGATTATATTATTTAAAAACCTCTTTTTAAAAGCCTGTTTGTCATTCCTACAGTGTTGTAGTTTCTATCTAATAATAGCAGCAGTTACCTTCTCCATCATAGCTGTTTGTTTGGAAAAAACCCCTTAAATTATATGAATAGGATTCACTCATAGATGTAGATGCCACTGTGACAGGCCATCGGTAAATCTGAAAGGAAAGCAAATTCTTGATATGCTATTGTAATAATGCACTATTGCTTGGAGGGATCATTATCACAATGTGGAGTGTTACAATAAGTTTATAGTAGAGATTAAAGCTTTCAGAAATATAACAAAGAAAAAATGTTATAAAGCAGCTGCATATCAAACATAATTTATCTCAAAACATTGAGGAAATAATCTCTCTATGTGTACAGAATTTTGCGGTAGCATTTCCAGTAGCATGCTGCAGATTGCACAGCTAAGTCACTTTTCAGATATAGATCATCCGAAGAATAATAATAAGAAAAGTAAATTAGTAACTGTAAAACAGATTTAGGCATTCAATTTTACTAATAGATGAGTGTTGTTTTAGAAACTACTCTGCTGATCACCAGCCATTCATTGACATTTCTACCACATTATTTGATTTCAGGAAACAGAGAAAAAAAATCTATTGTCTGAAAAAGAAATTTCTTCTCCACAATGTGTAGAAGGTTGATATTAACAAATCCTTATCAAGTTCAGAAATTAATTGCCCAAATATCTTCATTTTAGACAAACTGGAAGTCATTTATGTTAATGTAGTTCATGAAAAACAGTGATGAAACTAGACAAAACAACTCTGAGCTATGCACTGTCACGTGTTTTGAAAAAAAAAAAGTTTATTCTTCAAACAGAATCATAGTTTCTTGAAAGATATTCCTAAATGGATTTTTATTGTCCTCCCACTGAAAAACTTCAGTCAGGTGTAAGAGTGGTTTTGATGTTATGAAACCAGAAATATTTGTGACTTTGCTAATACCCATCAATTCAATGCAATAAATGTACTTAAGAGCACTTTTGTCTTCATGATAATGAAAAGGCAGCCGAAACCACTGAGAAATGTTAATGTTCCTGGAAAGTAGGTTATAAATCGCAAAAATATACTGCTGAAAAATGCGGAATGGAAGTATCCAATCATTTAACATTTATACAATTCAGTTTCCTTCTAAATTCAAGGTAAAACCTCATCAAGGCAACAGAGTACTTTTGAAAACCTAATTTTTAAACTTTATTGTTTATATGGTTTCTAAAGGTTTTGGAAGCTCTTTTTCTGCTGTCTTATAGCCATCAGAAGTTCACAAACCACCACCTGAAAAACACTGATGTACATGATTAAATAATTCATGATATTTAGATTCTTCCCTGGTACAAAGAACTGCAGAACCTTCTATCAACTTCTCCCTGCAGAGTGTCAAAAAAATGAAAGAAAATGGCTTAGCACTAACAGAAATATAGATTTTTCTATTGCTCCTATTTATATGTACCTCATGTGTGCTTTTTTTATATAGGTAGCTACAAGTAGTGTTTTCCTCTATCTAGACACCTGCTTTTAATAATTTCATTTTGTNTTCTGTACACTTAAAAAATTCAATAGTTGAAATACACTGAAATTCTCTTGTTCCATTGCTTGACAGATCTTTCATTTGGCTTTTCTGTAGCAAATTCTTCGTCAAACTATTCTTTCCTTTATACATCTAGTACCTCATTATATTTTTGGATGGTTTTGACCTAACACTCAAAATACAA
>WAAD01036004.1:0-20844 GCA_013389945.1 Fregata magnificens | reverse complement strand
CTCTAAGTCTCTGCAAAAATATGACCTTCAGATCTCAGGAATCTTCCCAACTTATTTTAAATCATCACAAAAAGCATCATACTAGATAAATGCCTAATGTATTTCTATACTCTTTTTATTTTTTTTCCCAAAACCTTTAAAGACATATGTATAAATTTTATGAGTTAGAAAGTGATGTGCACATAGACAAATAATCATCTGGTCCAGAGGGTAAACATCCTTAAAATTGTACTGAATTTACTGGTGGAGATGGGGCAGAATGATGGAAATGTGAAAATGTTGTTATTCATAAAAGCTTGCTTTCTTGCAGTCCAAACTTACAGCAGCTCATCCCTGATGTCATGCTGAACGAATGACTGCTTGCTGTATAATGATATGAATAATGATCTGAACACCTTACTTTATTGACAAACCATAGGATCACTCAGGAGAGAAGAGACCACAGAAGTCTCTAGCCCAACCTTTGCTCAACCAGGAGCTCAAAGCAATGACAATAATTAATTCAGACCAGGTCACTCAGGGCTTTGTCGTGTCAGGTCTTGGAAATCTCCAAGAATGGACATTCCACAACCTTTCTAGACAACCTGATCCAGTGCTTCTTTATCGTCACAGGGAAGTTTTTTGAATTAAATCCAGTTGAAATCTCCCCTGTTTCAGTTTATTACATTTAGGCATGATGTTAAAAGAAAAAAGACTTCATTTCCTTGGTTGCTTTTAAAATATTAATAGTGTTTGAAAAATTAGGATTTTTTTTTTTCACTCTCTCTGCATTATCCCTTAAGTACAATGCATATGGTCTCCCGCCTTAGAATGACAATAAAATGTGGGTTAACAGGAATGAATATAGTTTATTGATCATTTTCAGCACTGGACTTTCTCAACACCTACTCCCTGCAAAAAAATCCAACACAAAACTGTGACAGAAATGGAACTTTCCTTGAGGTATCAGGGTATGTGAAAAATTGGTGTGTTTTTGTGATATATTATATTACACCTTTTCCATCAGAAGGACATTTTAATCAATGTATTGTTAAATCCACTGACTTTCCATCTACTCTTCAGAAGGGTAGGCTGGTATGATTTATTCTCCAATGTAGTTTGATGACATTTTGTCTACTAAAGCATAGGATTCACTGGCAAGGCCATTATAATTCAAGCAAAAAAGTACTGAAACCCACATGATTACAATTTTGATAGAGGGATGTCATCTAGATCTGTATATATTTGAAAAATCTATATAGTGCATAAGTAAGAAAAATAGCGTTGAACTTATCTCACTTAGGAAAGTCGTTGGATTGTACTTCTGTGAAGTACAGTGGTTTTCTTTCCTCTGCAAAAACAAACAAACCATGCAGAAGGAAATTAGTCTAGAAATCATATGTAATGTAACAGGGTGTGATAACAGAGGAAGGTGTGGTTTGTATGAAGGAACAACTCAAGTTTAGAAGGAGAATTCCTGGGTACAGAATGGAGAATAATGCCATTTCATTTGCAGATCTATTTCTTCCCATGCTCAGGAGGAGACACTACCTATATTATTAAGCTTGATCCTGACAATATATATTGATGTGTAGTGTAGATAAAACTCTGTGGTACAGTTGTTAAGCATTAGAGAATTCCAATTCCTGGCATGCAAAGTAGAGGAATAATGAGTTCACATTTTACTCTGTAGTATTTATGACAGCTACTAAAAAAATTGTCAAAAAAAAAAGAGCCTAGGCTGCATACCTTATGTAAGGATACAATTATGATTTCCCTAATATGTAGGGAAAGATGCAAAAATCACAGTCCTCAAAATCTCACAAAACTCTGTAGTGCATTGTGTTCTAAAAGAGACCAACAGATAGACATGGAAATATGTAACTAAACAACTACTTGGCTAAGCACCGAGAGAGTCTTGTTCAAAGAAACAGAATCATCACTGAGATAATCCCTGATTTAGTCTTTGACAAGTTGGCATCTCAGCATTCTCCACTGTATGAGCTATTATGTGCTGACTTCAGCATGGGAAAGGTAAAATTGGGTCATGACTACACATTTCATTACAATCTCTGCTTTTTCAAACCCTTATGAGAAAAATTAGTGGGTTTTTTTATTTTTATATATACATATAAATATGTATATATACATATATATATATAACCTACATCTAACAAAAAGCCTAACATAAAAAGTCATGCCTTAAATAATCATGTCATCATACTAGAGCAAAAAGAGAATGGAGAATATTTTACAGGGAATGGGTCTGGAAACATTTGAATCCCCTGTACTAACAGTATAATTTGAGTCAAAACAACAATAAAAGTATTTTCTCAACTAGTCAACCATTCTTCATGCACTAGCACAGACCAGGTTGCAAAAAACCATGTTAACACTTGATGGCACAGAGTGGAATAATGAATAGCTCATGTTAGGAGGGAGATGAGCATTTTTGTCTGATGCTTGTAATCTGAGGCCAAAAAGTAAAGGCAAAGGTTTCACCAACTCACATTTTTAGAACAAACTAGCACCTCCTGAATGTAATAATACAAGAAAAAAGGCAATACATAATTCAGAGTAAGATTTTTGAGTCAGCTTAAACCATAAGGAGATAAAAACCAAACACAAATTTAACCTTTAAATGATAATCAGATTTGGAAATGCTTAACATAAATAAACCAGTGGGGCCTAGAGCATGTGGGGTGACATTAAGTTGAAAAGAGCACCATCAGGTTGAAATCATATTTAGAGTTGAACAAAGAATAAAATTCTTTTGCTACAAATAGCTCTTAATATTAACTTAATATTTATCTGTGGTTAAGGAAAATTGTTTCTTTGTGTCTTTCTGGTTGTTTGAAGTTGTTTCTGTGCATTTGATAACAAAAATGTCTCACCCATCCTTGCCAGGGCTAGATTGGGTGGCATTTGTTGCTCCTCCTGTCTCTGTTGCCTGATAATTCAGCAATCACAGGGGAGATGACACATGGAAGGGAGCTGGTCTTAAAGAAGGCTTTAAGGTTAAGTGCAAACCAAGGAAGAAGAGACATGGAAAAAGAAGATAAAGAGACAAATATAGGGAACAGAAAATGAGGGAGGAATACAAAAATCAGGAAGTAGAAAATTCAAAGAGCATGGAGAATACATGGAGAGAGGGAAAGAATATATAAATAAGTGTTGAAAAGTAACAAAGATGGCAGATGAAAGAAGCACCTATTTTTTGTTTTATTTTACTGCTCAGTCTTTTTTCTTTCTCCTCGTCCACCTTTAAAACTGCTGAGCTCTCACATCGATAAAAAGTGTTAATAGTAATAGCCCTTCTGAAAAAGATGGGTTTTTAACTCTTTGGCAGTATGTTGGTTAAAAGACAGAAAATGATGCTGGGTTATTGGTGTAAAACTTTTAAAGATGGAATTCTGAGATAAAATATAATGTATTTTAGGTGTATATGGCATTATACACAATGCCAGAACTCTTAAGTACAAATATGACTGTTGTATACACAGTGCTAATCTTGGAGGATTGTGTTGGGCAGAGATGCTGTGTCTTGGGTGTCAGGGAGGTCCTAAGGAGAATCCTGTATAAAAAAGGAAATAATTCTTGTGTAGTTGGTCCAAAATGCTGAAGAGCAAGAAAGCGAAAGGGGAATCTTTTCTCTTTTCTTGATTCCTCGGAGTATGGCCCCAGCTGTGGGTTGAAGTCCCCCAGGAGGCTGTGGCAGTTTTGCCTCTGCAGTGTGACCATATTGGCAGGAAGCAGTGAAGATGAGGGAAGAAGAAACTCCTGGTACTGTCTTCAACCCTGAAAGTTCTTGTGCAAAATGGGTAATGCATTAGTGGGTGCTTGTGGTGGATATTTTATTTGGTATGTGTTTCATGCAGAATTCAACCGGCACCTCCAGCGTCATTGCAGACCGACTATGCAACTTGCAGAATTTTTGGTGTATTTCTAGTTGTCATGTTTTCTTCTACAAATTAGCTTTACATCTTTTGGTATTTAGGCAGAAGTTCTATTGTGGTCTATTTCTGCATGAACTTAAACCCCCCCACAATTAACATTAGAAAATGAGATACTTTCTTATAAACATAGCCTCTGTTTTTCTTTTGTTTGGTATATTGAATAGTGTCCTGAACATATATGAACCATGTACTAAGTGAAGCACCAATATGTAGCTCAAGAGTTCTGGAAAGAAGACTTAGGATAGTCTGAGGTCAATTCTTTTCCTGTCTTTGCTAGAGTGATAAAAATATGAAGAGATAATGAAGTAAAAAAAGTCTTTTTCAACTTTCAGGACATACAAAGACTTTCTAGCAAAAAGGCACACAGGAAAACTTAATAGAAAAGAAATGTCTGACTTTCTTTTACAATAGCAAATTTGGGGGAAAAAATGCCTGGCTATTATTCATCAAAATACCGTGACCTTAAGTCTATCAAATTTATCTATAACTGCTTGACTATCACAAGTCACTGAAACAGAGTGATGCACTTGTTAAGGAAAAGAAATATAATTCCCCCAAAAAAAGTTTTAAACCCAAGAAAGAATTACAGAATCTTTTAATAAGTAACTCTGAAATACACTGTGGTCTAGTGATATGTCCTTTAAAATATTAGATGCTGAAAAAAAAAAAAATGCTATCTCCGGCAATGATAGTTTTTCATGCTACAATATTTCTACATTACTAGAGATAATTTCTGTATTAACATAAAAATAAATAAATGTTGATATATTTTATCATTATTTTCACTTATCCCTCCCTCAAAGGTTGCATTATTTGTGTTCACTTAAGTATAGTTGAAGTTAATCAACATAAGTAGACATGGCAATGCTTACCTATCTCAGTTAAGATGAAAACATCAGTATTGGAATAAAAGTATTCTCAGATATGGCTTTGTTATTTTGGGGATAATTTAACTAATTTTTCTGAATATTTGTAAAAAAGTTGTTTATCTTCTTAAGATAGTCTATAGAATTCTAATGATTTATTAATGTATATAAATAAAGCTTCCTTTCTTATAATAAATCAGCAGGCTAGAACTTGCTTCTGTTTCCACAGGACCCTTTTAATAACATTATTCAAAATCCTCTGGATGCTTCCAGAAGGTCAAGTGATCCACTTTTCTAATTAGTTATCATCTGATTATCATTAGCTTGTAATTAACTGTCACTATGATAGATACATGACCTGTCCTGTGACTGAAGAGGAGAGTGGAGCCCACTCTGTCTCCTGTACCCTAGCAGCAGCAATGCCCGTTCCCAACAGACTGGTAGAGATGGAGGTGCATGAACTGAAGGACAAACCATAGCTGTCAGGTCCCAGTTATTTGTTTGGAGTGGGCATAGCTGCGATGAGGAAATAGGAGTTCGTATTTTTTATGTGTGTATTTCTGTTTGTTGAAGGTGGGTTTTAAAAGTAAGTAATATCCCAAGGACCAGAATGCAAAGAATAGTGGCTACCTTCCAACCTGGAAATCCCATCCTGCTCTTTGAGTGTATTTGTTTCAAACGGAAAAACTTGCAGATTGAGTTATGAAAATAAGGATTATAAATCTTTCATGTGAGTTGCTCATACTCATTTCCCAGAAGTAATTTACCATAAGTGCGTAGTTAAGTGATTATCTCTTATTTGTTATATTTTTGAGAGTTTTTGAATAAGTAAGCTTCCCAGCTGTTTCAAAAATATGCCATCACCTGCAGTTTCTTCCTTGTTAGTGCCAAGCTACCTACCTCTGTGCATATATTCCTTCAGCTACCACTACTACTAACAATAATAACAACAATAAAAAAATGTTTTAGTGCCTATTGAGATTTAAAATGCTGAATTACAACATGACAGGCTACCAATTACTTGCAAACAGACAGGAGATACAAATGCATTCACCACGGCTCATTCTGAGCCATAGGTTGAACTTTAGAAAGGAAAATTTAATATAAATGTTGGAAGTGAGGAATCAAAGAAATAGTGTTTAATCTTTACCTTCATGACACACTAATCAGTGACTTTTATTAGACACTTAGCAGCGGATACTTACAAGTAATAAATATAAAAAATTCTTGTGCTTGAAACTGCTGCACTGACAGAACTGAGAAGGTTCAAACCTAACCTTCAAATTCATGTTTCATCAGTACATTTCTCTGCTTAATAGTCGTTTTTCTTTTGCTGTTAGCTTTGTGATGACGGAAAACATATTTTGGTTTTGTGTGAGTCCTAGAAATAGGACTTGCAATCATAAAATCTTTTGCCACTCTACCTCAGTGCCATGCAAGCAATCAGGCATAAAATTCAGTCTGCCAAGCAATAGTCAACAGCCATCGTGGCAGCTGATTTTGTGTTGATCAAAGCTTCTAGAGTGAAAGCTTGTTTTGCCCTGGGAATGCTGATGTCCTCAACTGCCCAGCAAAAGATCAAGATGATTAAAGCTAAATGTAAGGTAAAATTTGTTATGTGATGACATTTGTTAGACTGTAGATCATGAGGGGTAGAGAATATAGCAGTTAATATAAAAGTATATATACTACATTCAGCATGGGTAACAGAAGAGGAAGGGCTAACAATTTCTTAACCCTTTACCTTCTCACTTTACCATTCAATAAATCCATTAGTTTGGAATACTATACATGATTTTTTAACATAAAGAAAAAAAAATCACTCACTGTGTTAGTGTATTTTCAGTTGGTTTTTGGGGTTGTCTTGTGAGATAGCAATGCTATGATATTGGAAATACTGTTGGTCTAAGTTACTTCAGAATAAAACAAGTGCTTTATTAACAGCATCAAATATAAACTATTCACCTCTAAATGGAAAGTCAGGCTTTCAACTGGGGAAAAAGTTGCAAAATTCTGGTAGGGAAGCTAAGTTTTGACATCAAACCATCCACCACTGACATGCTTACCTTTTCTCCTATATTACATTGAAATGTAAACCCACTGAATTGGCAAAACAACAAATAACAATTTAAAAATAAATCTTTAGAGCTGGAAAATATGCATTGGCTATTTCTCATCGCTCTACTATGCTGCTTTAAGCACTTTCATCCAGTCAGCATAAACTAACTCAAAAACTGAGGTGGCTGACCATAACATCTACTCTAGGATGGCCTTTGTGAGACCATATCCAACAAGCTATGACTGATATTTCTCAAAGAAAAAGAGCTTGATAGATTTGAAAGGAGTTTTTACAGAGCCATTTATGGCATGCAGCTTGAGCACAGCTCAGTGCTAAGTTGGAGCTAGTAAAAAGAATTGGAAAGCTACAGGCCACCTGGCAAATAAACAACGGTCATTTCTTCTGCTGCAGCAGGCACTGAGATGTCACGTTGGGTTGTGAGGGTTGAGGAAAGAACATCAGTCAATCTTTACCGAGGATAAAATGAAATATGAATTTCCTTGGAAAATGATATTTAGCTGAATCAAAGCCAGCAAGAGACCATGCAGGTAACTAGACAGATGCACTTCCTAAACTTATTTTTGAAAGTAAACAAAACAAAACAAAACAGCAATATAGAAGCCATTCCATAAATATAAACATTTGGAAAAACAAACCTCTTTAGGAGGGTTCTGGGGTGTCTTTTTTCCTTGCTATTTGTTTTGTGGGGGTTTTCTTGTTTATTTTTTGGCAATACTTCATGTATATATCTACAGGGAAAAACAGTCCTGCTGTAGACTCTTCATATGTTCTTGCATATTCTCAATAAGAACAGGGGAAGTTATTTTTATAATCTTATCCAATTTTATGCTTTCAATTTCCTTAAGATTAAAAGAAAAAAAGAAGAAAACAAACAGAAAACATTTGTGCTGTGCCACTGAAAACTGGTTGCAAGGAAGCAGAGCATTCAAAGGCAAAAGCGAGGGAAGGAGTGGCAAGCAGAATGAGTGGGAAGTTTCACAGGAGCCCTTCTTTTGGGTGCACTCACCCATGCACAGGTAGCAGCAACCCAAGGCCACACAGCATCTGGCGGGGCTGGGCTGAGGCCGGCGCGGCCACTCAGAGGGAGCACGGTCACCATCTGTTGGCTCCCAGGCCGGGCAGCGCTGCGCTGCTGAATTAAGTTTAATAATTTCTAAAAGGTTTTTGGTTGGAACTAATTGGTATATTCTGAGGATGTAAGTGGAAGAGATGGAAAGGGGAGAATAAGAGAAGAATTCTTACACTGAAGTGTAGACCTGTCTTGGCTAAGTTTTTATCAGCTGGCTGGTTTTGTTCCTAGTGTTCCTGATAAGGATGGTAGGATGGAGCTGAGCTCAGGCTAGCTGCCTAAGCATGTAGTAAACATCTTACATGATTGCATTATTGGACCAAAATTTTGCTTTGTTCCATGTAGAAATTCTAGGTTTAAGTTTAAAATATAAATTCTGCAAAACATGCTTATGTTACCCATCTAATTATGTTCCAGCATGAACAAAATGGAATTCAAGTAATAGTCTTACTTTGTATTCATTTTGCTCATCATAGTTTTCCACATTTGGGTTTGGGTCATAATTAAAGTCTCAACCGAAAACATGCTTTTATGTATAGCTTGTCACTTACGAATGTGTATGTGTTTTGCTGGCCTCATCTAGCTTGCACTTTAGTATATATGAGAATGGTATCATCTTGAGAATGCCAAGTGGTTTGTTTCCATAAAACTTTGAATTCCGATTGTCAGGTATCATTATCGTTTAACAGTGACTAAGATACGTATACTTGTGTGTTTATGTAAATGAAACAAGCAGTATTACCCTGTATATATATAATAAACATCTGAATAGAGAAGACTTTCAGAAAACATAAGGTTCTCTAAAGATCATAATTTCACTGCCTATAATGAAAACATTGCATTGATGGCTTTTTAAGTAAGTATGTATTGCTGCTGCTTCAAATTCTTAAAACAGTAAGGAACGGTATGTCTTGGATTACCACAAATAGGATAAAGAGCACATTGAAGTCATACCCTCAAACACAGGCTCCAGAGCAATGCATCAGGCAACTTCTATAAGTACCACATTCATTTTAAAATATAAACCAGAGAAACAACAAGGAAAATTAGATGTTTGCATTATCTGATTAAAGCTGTAAGTTGTTTCTAATTTAAAAATGGGCTCTTATTCCAAGAGAACAATAGACAAAGCTGGGAACTCCTACCTGAAAGGGGAAATGTCACAATAAACTTTTTGGCTTGTTTTGAAGTATAGAGTCAATGGAATAAGTACATTTTCTTTCATTCTACCTACAGATTATAAAAAAAAAAAAAAATTATGAGCCAGAAAAATGCATATGTATCTTTTAAGATATTGGCCTCGAGTATCAATCATCGACATGACTATATCATAAGACGGGAAAGTTATAAACCAACTCTGCTGCATGTCTTGTCAGAATTTAGGACAAATTATGTTACAGGAAGCTGGAAGAATCTCCTTGACATTCATGGTTGTTATTTTCGAGCAGTAATATTTTACCAGAAGGGAAAATGCTTTCCTTCAAATCAGTGTCAAGTTTTGCAACTGAATCTAAAACTATCTTGTGACTGAAGATTTTGTTTTTCTCAGTTATTTTCCTGACACTTGGAATTTCAGTAGTCAATATACCAAGGGTGTAAATTCCTCATTAAAGTTCAGAACTGAATTCTATAACCATACCACCTGTTATTGTTAAACTACCTAGTGGTTCCTAATGATAGGAAAATGTCCCTCAAACCAAGCAGAAAATTCCTAAGAACAAGTATATTTGTATAAAGTTGAATCACACTGTAGTGTATATACAATGTGTGTCTATGTATATTATATACATATATGTTTGAGAGAGAGAGAGAGATATGCATTCATAGATATGTATAAAACATATATATTAGTAAATGTATGGTAACATTTGAAAATGAGAAAGCCCTAAAGATTGAATTAAATACAGTACCTTAAGAAAATAAGAAGGAAATAAAGCAATGATGATGATACATTAGTAGAGGACAAGATACAGGAAGCAGTCCTGGAAACAGAGATTGGAAATGGCTTCGCAATAGCTTAAATTTACTATAATATTGTATGAGATTGGCCATACCAGGTCAGAAAAAAATTACCTCTAGTTCAGTACCTTAATTTTGACACCAGTCTGTGGCAGACAGGGAAGATGCAAGGGGCAACCATATAATTATATTTTTCAGGTATAGTCATACTCTCCATCAGCCAGCTGTTATTGTCTTGAATCATTCTTTATGATTTTTTTCTCCCATGGATTAGAAGAAATGTTTTGAGTGTGTGCTAACTGAGGCAATCATTAACCTACATGCACAGAGTTTACCTATGAGCAAAGTGATAGCATATCTCCTGTTTTGAAATTCTAGTCTGATGATTTCAGTCCTTTAATTCCATTTTTGTTTTATGGCAAACAATAAACACTCATTCCTTATTCATCTTCTTCTTGGCATCCATGGTTTTATAGACTTCTCTTAAATGCCTGAGGTTTAAAGGTCAGTTCTCGTACGGAAGTGTCTGTATGCCTTTGAGAATCCTTGCTGCCCTTCTTTGCTTCTTTTCAAGTATTATTATGCTTTTGGGGATATGAGGACCAGAACTATTTTATTCTCTCTTCCTTTCCTTATCATTCTTAAACATTTTTTTTTTATTTTTCACTCTTTAGGTTTTTTTACTCTTTAGCTAATATTTTCATAGAACTCTTCATTCTAACTGCAAGATTTTTGTCTAAGTAGTAAGGTTAACAACTGGTAGTTATTAACTACCAGTAGTAACTCCTCTTCAGTCCTTACATGAAAAAAATCAGGATTGTTTTCTCCAGTGTGCATTATTTTATTATTTTCAGTATTGGTTTACCTACCATACTATCAAGTATTATCACATTACTCTTCTGCACCTTTTGACACTTTTTTCAACATTCTGGCTACTTGCTTAATAAAAAATTATTCTTGTTCACTTAATTTTTGAATATGTGCTTCAAAATTTAAAAATAAAAATAGAGGCAGTTCCATTCAGTGTTTTAACTCTGCCATTGGCAAATTTTTAGTGTGATCAGTAAAGCAACATGGCATATCTTATCCCAGTTCCTAGAAGATAATCGTCTACAAAATAGTAATCTTCACCACCATTGGCTACCCTTATAAGTATAAAAACATATGGTAAAATAACTGAAGGATAGAAGGTAATTACTCATATATTAAATGAAATAGAAAGCACACAAGACCAGACTAGTAGTCCATCTTGTCTAGTATTTTCTCTCTGGTACTGTTGCATATAATGTGTTTCAGAGAGTACTGTAGCAGGCATATTCGCAACAATGTGTGTGGAGAGTATATTTCTTTTTATATTTGTCACACTTTACAGCTTGAAACAAGAAGCTTCAATCCTTCATCCTTCAAGTCATTACCATTGCTCTTCAGGGCACAAAGTAATCTTTAACTGACAAGAACACAAAGATATGTTTTAAGGAGGCAGATTACTCCATCATTTTCCACCATGGGTATGTTGCATCTTTCTCTGATGTATGTGGCCCTGGCCAGTGTTAAAGAAAGAGTGCTGAACTAATCACAGGTCTACCCCAGCATAGCAATTCCTATAAGATGGCAGATGGTCCAGAGTATGCACAGCATTTCCTGTCTATAGTACATGAGAATTTAATTCCAGCTGAAAATACATGGTAATGCATATCAAAAAGCCAATTAACTGTAAGTGATTTTGTACCTTATACAGTTATATAATACTGGATTTCATACCCTTGATGCAAGCTTTGCAAGTATTCATTAATACTTTTTTTTCAGGAAGTCAAGTTTGTTGTTTCTTCTATTTTCACACAACTTTGTTATGAGAAAAAGCTTTACAGTTATTATAAATATTTTCCTTGTCTGTGTGGAATGGAGAAGACAACTGCAGACTGGAATTGCAGATTGCTGTCACTGTTTCTTTAATTTAAAAGTGTTGGTCTAATAACTGAAAATAATAATTGTTCTTTGTCTACAAAATATTTTCAACAAACAAATAAAAATTGGAACAGTTCAATTTTCTGCTCCATCTTCAGTAAATCTCTGTTCTGTGTTCAGTAAATCATTTAGCACCTGCTTGCCAACTAAAAATGGGGACAATGATATCTTTCTACCTCACAGAGATGGTGTGATAAAAAAGCCACTAATCTGATCATCTGCTTAAAGATCTGAGACCAGTGATCATCCTAATCCAGCATGGTTTCCTCAGTCAAAATTCTCAACTGTCCTTTATTTAAACTGTTTCCACCAGAAAAGTAAAATATATATTGATAGCTTGCATGTATTTGGGGCTGTACTATGAATCAGATTCAAAGTGTTTGAAATTATCTTGACTCCTCTGTTGACTTTTTAAATTGTTTTATAGTATTCATAGTCTTATAGAGTTAAGTCCAAAAAAGACCATTAGGTCACTTCATCTAACTGTCTATAAACCATATATCAAGATACTCCTTCAGGGAACCCTTTAAATGTTGTATGACTACAGGAGGACTCATGGCTTGGCTAGCACATATTTTCCAAAAAGACTCTAGTTTGAATTTTAAGCCACCAGGAGAGAATTTACCATTTTCCATGGAATAGATGTGAACTACAGGAGATTGAGGGAGGATTTTTTTTAATATGGGGTTTTTTTCCTGCACAGTGTGACAACACTTCAAATAGGCACACTGCAATTTTTGTGGGAGGAAAAGGGGGTTGACATGGGTACCATTACTTTAAAATGTCCAGTGTGACCAAAGAATAGGAGGGAATACCATGCAAGATATTGTCCCAGCTTTACATGGCCACATGTCTACATTCAAAACAACATGAGACACTTAGTGTTATATTTGTAAGCAATATAGATTTAAAAAAAAAAAAAATTAAGTCCATCAGCTCAGTTTCTCTTACTCTAGAAATACATATATAATACTTACATAGCTCCCAAACCTGAATACCTTCTTTCTGTCTGAATTGGAAAATTCAGGTAATGTGTACCTGAACAGGATTTTTTTTCCCTATTGCATTTGACTATTCAGCTGTTTATTTTCTTACATATATATTTCAAAACATATTGTTCCAGAGCTCTGCAAAGTATCTTCATAACTCTTGTAGGTTAATCTGCAGTTAATTAAATTTGATGTCCTTATAATAATGAAAGTTGAAAATAACTTAGGAGAGAGTTTAGGGCAGGGTGGAGCAGTCCAGTTCTGGGTTGAACTTCTGAGACTATTGACCCCTTTTTTAAAGCTGTGTGGATTCATGGAAATGATCAGCTTATTTCTACATAGATTTTCACCTAATTGTCACATCACATATTTTTAATTCTGCAAATTATCTTGAATATTAGATAATATGGGAATTTGAACAAATGCCATTTCCAGATATTGTTGCCATACAGAATTAGGTGTGCTTGTAAAGGACAATACTAGTCTCCCATAAATAAGGTATATCTTTCTTGATCATCTGTATGGTGTCACTTAGAATATTAGTGCTCACATAATTCTAAACTGTGATTCTTTTCTGTTAGAAAACCCCTTACACTCAGAGGTGACTGTCTTCGGTTTTGATTACATACTATGTTAATTATTATTTTAAGAATGATTTCTTATGTAATGTACTTTCGCTAGCCTTATCTCTGTGTTCTCTAGTTTTTGAAGTTTCCTGTGATTCCACCAAAGACACAAATGTCTGGACTTAGTTCTATATAGAGTGTGGAGGAAAAAAGCATATCCAACTTGAATAAATGTTCACAATTTTGCACCAAAATGTAGCCTAACTATCAAAGACTGACTCAAAGTCTTGTTAACCAACATAGTGTGCACAGAACACCAAAAATTGTGTAAATTCCCTTGTTGGTGAAGAAATACATCCAAATTTTGCTCTCACCTGCATGTGTGCAAGGACAGAACATGTCTGTATGAAATTTCTGTAAAAAAGGGGTCTCTGCTGTGATGTCCTTCAATGCGTAGGGCAGAATAAGCAGCACAGCTCAAGTAAGAAACATGTCAGATGAAGGAAAAAAACACTGGTGTATAATAAAATTTTATTTTTAAAATTTTGTCATGCTGCTTCAGTCCTAATCTTTTTTAGACATGCTTACCAGAATGCTGGTGGCTCTTAGCAGCTCGTGCATTAGAGCCTACAGTCAGAACTTTAGGGATGCTTTTTTTGACAGTACACTGTTAACGACACAGACTGTAATCCATTGTTTTCTAAAATCTCCGACTTTATAGCAAATATAATTCTCCAGATTCATCCCCAGTGAGACATTTTCAGCATTAGTGGGTCAAATCCTTATTTGGTTTAAAGGCAGTGCTCCTGTGACATGGATTTATTTATCAGCATCATCTACAGTTCTAAAGAATTCAGCCTGTACACCTCTGTAGACAAATATTGAAATACTTTCTCTCTTCTAATTGCCATTGGTTTAAGGAATGACTGACTTTTAAACAATTTAGTGACCTTTTATGTTCTGGAGTAATTTCTCTCAATATCTTCCACAGAATGACTTGTAGGTGTGTTAGTTTTACATTTGCTTGGTGGTTCTGGGGAGATATACAGAATGCACTCTTGCTCCCGTTTCTTCCTTCCTTTATCAGGGCATACCACGTTTTTCAAACATTGATGTTATTTTTCTCTTTTTATGTTTGTTACTGGAACTCCTGATGCACTTGGAGACTCTGCAAAGCTCCACATAATTGTATTCATCTATTTTGGAAATTCTTTTATTTTCATTTATATTTTAGTTCTTTTTCAAGGATTTTCTAGGAACTATGAACTCTTTTTGATGATTCTTCATGACCATTCATTGGGCTTTCCAGCTTGCTCTCTTGGATGAATATATACTGTGACTACATAAGTTTGTGTGTCAATATACAAATATAAGTGTGTATATGCACACGTATATGAGTCTATGCATATGTATGGATAGGTATACACACTCATGTGCATATGCATAACATATTTAGAATATGCATTTATGGATATTCATAATAGCATATTTAGGCATATAAGGAGGCACACAGACCCTAGCTGCCAGGGTGACTAGCTCTGTAAAACTGTCATGGAGCATAATTTTCTTTCTATGCTCTTTTCAAGGACTCCAGTCTTCATGACACTTTCGGAAGTCAAGTGTATAGTAGTATCTGTTCATCACTGTGACGAAGCATTTTTTGTCTTCTGCAAATTGAAGTTCATTACATTAGTGCTGATGTTCTCTCAGCAGGTGGTCGATGTCAATTATTTTTTGCTTCTGTGTAATGAAAGCTGCTACATATTCATTTCAATTCTGTTACAGAGCTCTGAAGTTCTGACAAGCTGTGAGCAGTTCTTCAATCAGGTAAACTTATGAACAGCTTCGTACTAGTTGGAATCATCGTGTCCTGACTAACCTGGATTTCTCACAACTTGTCTCTATGTTTGCCTCATACACAGTGGCTAGGTTGTCCTTTTCCTTTCTCGGTTTTTAGAGCTTGTTGCAGAAGGCAGACATTCAAATCTCACTTGTTCACTTGCAACAGCTGTTTCCAAATGTTGGACAAGCTGATTTTATTTTAACAGGTACCCGCACAAGATAATTTGCATTGATCTGAGAGTTGGACCATGTCCACATGAGCAACCTACCTTGCCCTTGTCCAAGTCAGCATGAAGTCTCTAGTCAGACCTCCTCTGGGAAAAACAGCTCTGCTCTCAAGACTAGTGTCCTGGCTGCCCATATCAGTCAGATGGACACAAAACAACCTGGCTTAAATCTTGAATAAAGTGCTTCTTAATCATATTACATTCAGATGAAAAAAAACCCAGAATGTGACGTTACACGAAAAATCTCTTTCAACTCTTCCACCTGCTGCTGTCCTCAAATTCCCAATTTCACTTCCAGGAGTTTGCCATAACTTTGATATATTTTACACACATATATTTATATATGTGTATATATATATACACCTGATCTCTAGCTCTGAATCAATTGAGAACTATTTTTAATTGTTTAGGTATTAAAAAAATTTTCTAAAAATATAAAGGTTTTCTTCTTCCAAAGTCTTTTTTTATCTTATGACTCATTACAGGGACAATAACTCATTGTGTGCTCATATTACATTGGCAACTAAATCTGTTGAGAAAGATCAGTCATGCCCATATAAGTCTCCCTTAGTGCCTACCTGAGCATTCCCTCTACTACATGCACTCACATTGCCAGTGACCACTGCAAATGTAGCATCAAAGTATTGAAACAACAGGCATAAAGAAGAGGGGGTTGAAAAGATTCATTTCATGTTCTTCTAGATAATAAGTCATCAGAATTAAGTTTTGTGGTGAAGAACAGGAAGAGTGTAGTGGCTGTGGAGCTGCCACTGTTTAGCAGAATTGGTTATCTGGACATATGCATTACTGTCTGCGTTAAGTAAGTAGAAATTTGTTGTCAGCAATATAAAAACGTCTGTCATACTGACAAGTTTAATGAGAGGGAAGCATGAAAGAAGAGATTACAATTTAGAGATACAATTAGTCCTCTGGAAAAGAAGTTTAAGAGTCATATAGCTTGTTCATCAAAACACAGAATCACAGACACTCAGACCGGCTGAGGCAGGAAGGCACCTCTGGAGATCATCTGGTCCAACCCCCTGCTCAGAGCAGGGTCAGGGAGAGCAGGTTGCTCAGGGCCCTGTCTAGTCGAGTTTTTAATATCTCCAAGGATGGAAACTCCACAGCCTCTCCGGGCAACCTGCTCCAGTGTTGTAACAGTAAAAAAGCGGTTTTGTATGTTTAAATGGAATTTCTTATGTTTCAGTTTGTGGCGATTTCCTCTTGTCCTGTCACTGGGCACCACTGAAAGGAGTCTGGCTCCATCCTCTTTACTCCTCCCATCAGGTATTTACGATCCCCCTAAGCCTTCTCTTCTCCAGGCTGAGCAGTCCCAGTTCTCTCAGCCTCTTCTTGTATGTGAGATGCTCCAGTCCCTGTATCCCTTCGCTGGACTCACTCCAGTATGTCCAGGTCTCTCTCATACTGGGGAGCCCAGCACTGGACCCAGCAGTCCAGATGTGTCTTGCCAATGCTGAGTAGAGAAGAAGGATCACATCCCTCAGCCTGCTGTTGGTGCTCTGCCTAATGCAGCCCAGGATACCATTAGCCTTCTTTGCCGCAAGGGCACACTGCTGGCTCATGTCCAGCTTGGTGCCCACCAGGACATCCGGGGCCTTCCCTGCCAAGCTGCTTTCCAGATGGGGCATATACTGGGACCTGGGGTTATTTCTCCCTGTGGTCAGGACTTGGCATTTCCCTTTGCTGAGCTTCATGAAGCTCTTGTTGGCCCATTTCTCCAGGCTGTTGAGGTGTCCCTGAATAGCAGCACACCAATCGGGTGCATCAGGCACTCTTCCCAGTTTTGTATCATCTGTAAACTCACTGAGGGTGTTCTCTGTCCCATCAGCCAGATCATTAATGATAATACTGAACAGTATAGGTGCCAGTATATTTTCCTGAGACATGTGTGACGTTGTAGAACCAACATTCGTTGCTTATGAAAAAAATATTATTCAGAGCATTTTATTACAAAGTCTGCCCGCCATCTTGTTTATTAGATACAAATAATTCCATGAGTTCTTTGAGTTGTCTTTTTCCATTTCTGCCATTTTTGAGAAAGCTCTTCTTCCTCATGGATGAAAAAAAATACTGTCCAAAAATCACAAGCTAGTAATTTTTAAACTAATTATCATTATATTGATCATAAACTATGAAAATTTTAAATAATATTATTCATGCTCTTTGTGTTAGACATTGTTTTGAGCTTCTAGGGTTTATGTTTTCTGTATTTCAAACTTTTACCCAAAGTTATAAGAATTAGAAATTTAGCTTTGAAAATAGAAGCTCAGATTCTCATAGTTTCTGGTTTTGTGTTTGTTTTCTTTTTAAGAAAAAGTAGAAAAAAATATTGAGCTTTTATAAAATTATAATTATTGACATCACTGGAACAAGGAAAAACAATTAATTTTGTTCATGGATGATTTTATGTAGGATTCATTTTTTTCCCTGCTTCTAGACGGCACTAATTGATTTTAGGATTTTATTTCTTCTTCTTCTTTTCTTCCTTAACGATTTGACTTTGATCCCTGTTGTGGTTTAACCCCAGCTGGCAACTAAGCTCCACACAGCTGCTCACGCACTCCCCCCTGGGTGGGATGGGGGAGAGAATCAGAAGGGTAAAAGTGAGAAAACTTGTGGGATGAGATAAAGACAGTTTAAGCAAAAGCTATGCACACAAGGAAAGCAAAACAAGGAAAGCAAAACAAGGAATTCATTCACTACTTCCCCTCAACAGGCAGGTGTTCAGCCATCTCCAGGAAAGCAGGGCTCCATCACGTGTAACGGTTACTTGGGAAGACAAACGTTATCACTCTGAACATCTCCCCCTTCCTTCTTCTTCCCCCAGCTTTATATGCTGAGCATGATGTCATATGGTGTGGATTATTGATTTGGTCAGTTGGGGTCAGCTGTCCCAGCTGTGTCCCCTCCCAACTTATTGTGCACCCCCAGCCTACTCACTAGTGGGGTGGTGTGAGCAGCAGAAAAGGCCTTGACTCTGTGTAAGCACTGCTCAGCAGTAACTAAAACATCCCTGTATTATCAACACTGTTTCCAGCACAAGTCCAAAACATAGCCTCATACTAGCTACTATGAAGAAAATTAACTCTATCCCAGCCAAAACCAGCACAATCCCCTTTAACTCAGCAGCATGCAATAGTCAATGAGTTTTCACTGGATGGTCATCTAAAAGGGACATTGTTGTCAAATGATAAAGAGATAGGTTATTATAGTTCATGTTAGTCTTCCTTTTCAGACTTCAGTGGTGACCCTATTTTTAGTTCAGAAGGCTTTTATATTTACTTTGCTCAGTTCTGCAAAGTGCTGTAGGCATTCTGATGAAGCCATGAGTTCCTCGAGGACCGAGCAGGAGGGAGCATTTAGCATTTGTTGGATCAGCTGTCTTTTTCCACCATTTATAAATGTGCATTAGTACTATTCTCCTGTACCCTTCCAAGTGCAGTGAGGCAGTTTGACTTTTCCTATATTGTTGTGTTTGGGTGATTATATATTTGTGAAGTTTCTTTGCACTAAGACACTTTTTCTCATAATCCTCTTTCTTATTTTACCATCAGCTGTCCTTTCATGTAGGAAGAAAATATACATACCCAGAGGCCAAACTTCGGTGATGATTCAGTAATGAAACTTCTTTATGCTACCTGCTAGAGCTCTTGCACTAGACTAAAATTCAGTTGCTATCTTCTTGAATTACTTTTCTTACTCTTGTTCATATTGTGCACTTGGAAATCAAACATTAGCAAAGATTTCTCTGTCTGTCAAAGATGACAATGTCCTAGACAATAAGGTAATAATAAGGGGAGGGATGACAGAAATAAAAAGAAGTGTTAAGTATATCTGTAAATACTGCTAATTCAGCATCAGAAAAAGCTTTAGTACCAAGCTTCAAGTAAGCCCTGCTCCTTGTGATGCCCACGAGCCTTTTTTTCCAAAAGCTGTTGTTTCATCTGCATGTATTATCCAAGCACACAATGTATTGCTGTTGTACTGTATTTATGACTTACGGCCAGGCAGGTTCCAACTGCTTAAGGTAGCAAATCATATTAGGAAATTGCCACTCTAATGCTTCACATATACTTGTTAATTATAGATCTGCAAGTATACTTAAATCAGCATATAGACAATCAGTATTTAGGCTCTCTATTGGCATCTAAAAGAACAGACACTCCGATAATCTTGCTTCTTCAGGACAAGAGAACGTTCAGGGTAATCAAGTCCAATTCTTTTGAACTCTGGGATATCACACCTTTTCCAGTTGGTAAAGCTCCACCTTAGTTTTAACATCTACCTGCCCTATTAGAAGACTCGTCCAAAATCACACTCCTGTCTTCCTGGCTATTTGCACACATTTATTTTTGTGCCAATCATCTGGTCCTTTAGTTTAAACAGCAGCTTTCACTTCCTGTTCTTTGCTCTTCCCTTTTTCTCACCCTCTCTCCTTCCCACTCCCTGCCAGAAGGAAATGTTGCAAGCCATCTTTCCCCATTGGTTTTGTAGCCTACAACGAGCAGTACTAAAATGAGCCCACATTAGCCTTCTAGCCACGTTATTAGCCTTCTTTCATTTAATAGTGTTTCCTGATTCTTTAATCACCCTACAAGTCCTCCTCTGTACTGTGCCAGTGGCTCTGCACATGGGTAACATGCAGACAGAGAAGTACAGACACTGTAATATCATTACTAATATCATTTTTATATAGTCAAGTTCTTAGAAGACCTGTAGGCTAACAGTTAAGTTCCTGATCTAAGAAGAAGATGAACAGCATAGAGAAAAAAGGGGAGAGGAAGAGACTCACGTTTGTACACTTCATGAATGTCTTCACTAGAATATCTGCAATTATTAAAAACTTGTAATCAAATGAAGTACCAGTTAAACCCAGCACAGCCCACTGTAGCCGTTTATCTCTGTTTGTTTTTGTAGACATATGACATACCAACATTTCTGGTTTTTTCCTGGAAATTAAGTGTCTGTAAAGTTTGAAAGAAATTTTCGGAAGATGCTAAGGGAAATACATGCCCCCATTTCCATGTAAATCCCAACTTTATCCCTGTTGGCATCTAATCCCCAGTTCAGCTTCCTTTCCTGCCCTTCCACCTACAAATTGTCATGGGAGACTAGTCTTTCTCATAGTCTGTGCAATAAGAAAGGCCTGCAGGGCTTGCAGAATAATTGTGTTTCCAAGTAGTTCAGTAGGATTACGTTTTGGATTAAACCTCAGGAATACTATTCAGCAATGACAACTGAAAGATCTGTTATGAAGGATGTAAATAAATATAGCATTATATATAAGTTAATATAGTATTATATTACTACTATTAGTATATATAC
>WAAD01036000.1:90475-104964 GCA_013389945.1 Fregata magnificens | reverse complement strand
AAAAAAAAAGAGAGAAAAAAAAAAAAAGCCCAAGCCCAGGCTGGGCTTCTGCCATGATGTCAGAGGGAAAGAAACCCACAGCTTGCTAATTTCACCTCCCAATCAGCCCCGGGAAGAAGGAGATCACCGGGAACAGGTAGAGATGCAAGCTTTCTCCATTTTTTTTGTCTCAAACACCCTTACCTCCTAATAGCTCTTTCTCTCCTCTTGATATCGTGACTCCTCGTTCGCTCCTTTCCCCTTTGATCACTTGGAGGTAGGGGGTGAGCCTTGTGGGATTTTTTTTGTTCTTTTTTTGTTTGTTTGTGTGTCTGTCTTTTTTTTTCTTTTTTTTTTTTTTTTTTCCTCTCTTTTTTTTGACCTCTGCTTTTGATTGTAGTTGTTTCCCCCTGTGGTCATGACGGCTTCGCACAGTGACTCTTTGGTGGTGTTGTTTGGGGCAACAGCTGGTGCATATGGGGCTAAACTGGGTTCGGATGAGAGGGAACTAATTCTCTTGGTGTGGCAAGTTGTGGATCTACACAGCAAGAAGGTATGGCTTCGACACCCGGTCCGAGGGCGCGTTCCCCGGGCGCAGGGCGAGCAGGCTCGCCCGGCCGCTCGCCGCCTCCCCGGAGCCGTTTGTTCATTTCACAAATGCACCGAGGGGAGGGGAGGGGAGGGAGCGGGGCCCCCTGCCCGGGGGTCACTCACTCGGCGGGTTCCTCACTCCGCAACGTCCTTTTTGTGCCGTTTTAAGGGAAGAAGTAACTTTTAAGGACGGTTTGGCCGCTTCCACCCCCTTGCCCCCGTCCCCCGTAAGACATCTGTAGCTTCAAATTCGAAGATGTCTGCGGACTTTTGAAGCTTTAGAACAAAAAGCTGCCCTCGGTAGGCTCGGAGCGTGCGTGCTTTCCTGGGAGCTGTCTCAGGGTAACCGTTGGACCCTTTGCGGCCTGCTGCGGGAGACTTTTTTTTTCTTTTTTTTTTTTCTTTTTTTTTCCCCCTAACCAACGTTTGGATAACCTTTAAGAGAATATTGTCTTCCTTTAATTTTTAGGCTCCAATTTTTTTTTTTTACGCTCCAATTCTTTTTTTTTTTTTTTCCCAAAAGCCCTATCCTAAACAAGAACCCCCTAGAGATGAAGGGCTTTGATAAACCAAACATGACTATCAATTTCATGAATAGATTCAGGAAGCTGCCTTAATATTCTGTGGTCTTCCCTTTGCAATTAACAACTCCCTTAAAAATCGGTGCTAACTGCAAAAGGCGTCACACAAAAACTGGCTCTGATTCACCGAAGCAGAGAGCGTGGCTCTCCTGGGTGGGAGGGAAAGAAACCGAGGCAAAAGGTTTCGATTTGTGAAATCGACAAATGCTTTTGCTCATTGCGATTGTTACCGGGAACGTCATACTGCACCTTTCTGATTTTTCTGCAGTCTGAATGCATTGTTAAAAAGAGCTAATTCGATTGTTCCTCACTTTTGCCCATCATTTCTTACATGTTTTTAGGTAGGGACACTACACAAATCCCTGGTGAAAGCAGACAATTTGGACTTAAGTGACCAGTGTCGCGAAGTGAGTGGCTTAACACCAGAGGGATTGGGCAAAGCTGAGCCGCTGGACCGAGTTCTTCAACAGGTGAGGTGCTGCTCTTGGGAGCAGGGGCCATGCAGGGCGAAGCCTGGGGACAAGATTCAGTTGATTTGATAAAAGAACTAGACTTTAATTTTGCCTTTCACTTTGAAATCACTAGCAAGTTTTTCTGTTTATTTTAAAGCTAACCTGAAAGATACCTGAACCATTTGAAATGGGAACCCCACAATTCTGAAACAGTTATGTACAATACCAGAGTATTTGAGCTGATGCTCTAGTCCTTGGAAGATCTGGCTTCTGATTATTCTGATGGGTCTACTTTTTTTCCAAATTTCTCTTCCTCAGCCTTAAAAGAGTAGGCTGATAAGAGCACTACTTAATTTAGCAGTGCTAATCAAACTTTCAAAATTCAGGTGGTGTGTTTTAACGTACAGGTTCACTGCTATAATGTGTATTAAAAAACATGACCTTTTCTCATTTGTTATTCTTAAAGTTAGTTGAAATCTTCAAAACTATACTTTCAGAAAACATCAGCTGGGCTTGTTGTGTATCACTTCCAGATGAGCTTAATTAGTTTAGTGGATTATAAAGTGATTGGGTTTTTTCCTACGATTTCTGTATTTTGCTCTTTGGCTCACTTAATATCACACTAAGACAGTAAACCTGTAAATTTGTATGATCCTTGCGGTTCAAGAGGCCCTAAGTTACCTAAAAAATTTTGAAGCAAGTAGTGTCTACATATGCAGTTCCTGAAAGTTTGCTTGTTTTTGCTGTCTTTTCTATATACAAAATGTGCTTGAATGGAAAAATACAATAGTGCATTTTTGTGTAACATATAAAACTGCCTTTCCACACCTTGTCTGAATCATTCGTAGGTGTGTTTCAGCAAGAAACTTGCTTAGGCAGTAGAACAGGTTCATGTTGCTGTAACTTCTGGTGACACAGATAACTTGGCAGACTAGGTCCTAATCCTCTTTGATACTGAATGGTTAACACTTCACTCTGGAGTGAATATCTTTGAAAATAGAAGCTTCTATGGGTCTTAAAATCTGTCAACATTACTGCAAATGGCATTTATTCTACTTACACTGGTTTTGCTAGAGTCCAAGACGTGATCTTTTTTTTTTTTTTTTTTTTAAAGCTTCAAAATAACCCCTGAGAAAATGTGCAGCTGCAGGTTTGATCTTGTCCCAGATCTTGCACTAAAGACATCTGGAACAGCTTAGCCTAGTACACTCTGTTTACCTTTATAACAGACACACTTTAATTATACTCAATACCTTATGAGAGATTGTATCTTATTGCTGTAAATTGCACTGTAGGTGGGTCTGCTTTAGCAAATAAAAGGAAATACTACCTTTGTGTGTAGGTGGGTAGAGACTCTTGAAAAACAACAAATTTTTTCCTTTTTGTTTGGCATATCTGTTCAACTAAATATGATTTTTGCTGTTAATTGTTGGATGCCAGTTGTGATGTGGCCAGTTCCGTCACAGGTCTTCTGGAACACACTTTACCTAAGCTTGTCTCCCTTCCCCTCCACATGTGTCCTGACTCTGTGGGAGTTAGGAGAGAATTAATTCATCCTCCCACTTGCAGTGGTGGCAAAAAGAAAAATTCCATATTCTTTACTAGTAGATCCTTTTCTGCATTTTTGAAGATCAGTCCATCAAATATTTTAATTGCGTCATGTATTTTAGGGATGAGTCAGGTATTTGTCAACACATACAGATTCTGCCCACCCCCCCCCTCGGTTGAGTGTTTTGATTAGCAAAGGCACAGATGGGTGAAGTGGTTGTTTGAAAAGGAGGAGGAAAAGGAAGTAGACTTGTACCTTGATTTGAGATAATGTTACAGAGTATGTGAAATTAGCTTTCCACACCCTGCTTGGATTGTGGTAGAAAACTTGATGATGCAGCTGAAAATCGCTCACTTTAGCACACATCTCAATCACGTAAATGAAAGCTTCAGTGCCTGCTTCTGGTTTTTGCCTTGGGTTCCCAGTCTCTACATGTAGAGGGAAACGAGAATCACTAAGCACAAATCCATTTTAACTTTTATCAGTGCTTCAGAGGTCCCTCCCAACCTCAACCATTCTGTGATTAGTAACTGGTAAACAGTATATCAGCTGCTGTGGATCTGGAGTTTTTCCACTGACCTCAGAAAGCCTCCTTCTATTATTATTTAGTTCACTTTCCAGCAATGATAGGGTCTACCAAAAGTCTGTCATCTGTGGTTAAGTCTTTACTCTGCTTGTAACAAGGCACTTCAACAAATGATGCATCATTTCGATTTTACTTCATATTCTTACAGTGTTACATCTCACATAACTTACTGCTTGGGTTTGTCTTAAGAAATATTCTAAAATAGGGTTCCCCATCGATATATTTTTGCTGTGTAATTTTACAAAGGGAGGTTCTGAAGCACAGTGCCCCCAAATAACTGAGCTGTTTGCTGCAGTATATGTTCTATACGTTTTGCTGCAAGTTTTTGAATACTGTGCTTGTCCAGGGTAGCAAGCATTTGATTCCACAGATGCTAGTGCATTTATGGGATCCAGCTATACTTTCTGATAGGTGATGTGCGATGTTTTGATAGCGATGGTTTGGGTGGGAAGGGGAGCTCCTGGTAATGTACGAATATTAGGGCAATAGTTACCTGAAGTCATAAAATGTGTGCCCTCTGGAAGCAGTCTGCTTGATGTATTTAGTTCAAAATGGCATGAATAACTTATCTCTGTTGTTGGACCAGTAATGGTGAACTTATAGCTGCTGACTGAGATGCGTTGTTGTAGTTGCAGAATGCTACAGAGTAGAAAAACGTGAGGATTTTTTTTAGCGAAGTAAGTAGGAGATCTTGTGTTCAAGTGTGTATTTGGAACTGTCTGGAGCCTGTGATGTAAGCCTCTGAACATGCATTACCTATACTACTTACTAAAGAGAATAGCGTCCGACGTTTCTTCCTGCATTACTGGGACATTCTTGCTAGACTTCATTGTTCAGATCCTCAAATCACATGACTGGCTTATTTAGCATGTTATTTGTATTTTTCTAAATAAATGCTGGAGCTTTTATGATTTCCCAGTTTCCAAGCTTTCAAGGGAGAAAATTATTTTTGGGTTTCTCTGAAACCTTGCAGGAATGAAAGCTTGCTTTTAAAGAGCAAAACCAAAATGAACTTTGCCTTTCTCTCAGCCCCATTACTGTGTCATCAAAATGCTGACATCTTCATGTGCTTCTCTGATTCTAGCCATGGGGGTTGTAAGTTAAAGATCGAATACTAAGTTGAAAGTGTTGTGGATTTCTTAATCCTTCCCATACAGAAAACCTGGCTGAATCAGCATGACTTGCCTTAAGACATGTTACTTTCCTTTTGCAAGGCAATATTTGCATGTCTCCCTGACAAAGGATAAGCCTAAGAAGAGCTAATAATTTTGGAGAGCTGTCTGCAGTATTTAGCTGTAATTACCATCTTACTTTGAACGACATACATAAAAAGGGAGAAGTTCTCATGAGAGCTGGGTCTGCTTTTGGATCTATCAAAAGCATCCAGATTTCATCTATGGATTCACATTTAAGTATTAAAAAATTGTTTGAAAGACTGCCCTAGTCTTGCTGATCTTTCATTGCATTGTACACTGAATCCAATACATCAATGATAGATTCGATTCATATTCTTAAACATAGAAAGAAAAAGCTGGGCCTTTTTCCCCCCACTCTCCTAAACTACACACAAATTGAAAATACTGAGGGGTTGCTGCTTCATCAGGTGATAGCAAATTACCAGTTCTCTAAAGCATGTTTGGATGCCTATTGATCATCCAGCTGAGCTGCAGGTGCAATTTATTTTCTCACATATCAACAAATTCAGCAAGAAACGAGCTGGTTAGATGAGCATTTGGAAACAAATGGGATGGGGGGAGAGGCGGAAGAACCAGTGAATTCCTCTAACCTGATAAACCGGTTGCAACTTTTTTTTTTTTTAAGAGAAACTTGTTCTGCAGCCTCTTCTTCACAAAGTGCTAGCAGAAAGTTTTCTTGGCCAGGTTGCCAGCTGTCACACCTTCCTTTTTGGATAAATGATTTTTTTGAATATTTTTTAATACACTTCTGAACCTTCAGACTGCAGAAAAAAGTCTGAAAATGCAGGGTATGGGTTTGGTGGTTTTTGGTGGTGTTTTTTTTGTTTTTTTTTTTTTGAGTCTCGTGGTTGGTCTTCCAACTTCAGATTATTTGGTGACTGCGTTGCCTCAGTAAAACTCCTAACAGAGTCTGTATTTTGGAATATTTGCTGGGTCTGAGTTCTGAAGTTTTAGAGCAGGTGTTTGGCAAACTTTTGGCAAGTGTTACTGAGCCGGCTGTTCTCTCCACAACAAATACTTAGGGTGTAGTTTCACAAGGTTTGGCTTCAGCAGTGAAGCCAGCTTCTTTCTTGCCCCTGCACCATCCTTTGCCATCTTTTTGTTGTGTCAGTAAAACTCTTTGTGAAGCTGTGCTGGAAACAGGATCACTGAAATGAGCAGGTAGGGTGGGAACTTCTAAGCTGCTTTGCTGTCCAAGCTCACGTCCCATGAAACTACACCCTTTGGTTGTATTTTCATGATCCAACATGTTTGATGGCGATACCAGCTTAAGGTATTTCTGCCCCCGCATCCTGTTCTCAAGCTGCAGTTGTATGAAAACGTTTTAGTGGCACCTTTCACTTAGGTGTTGCTGCATGGACCTCCCTCACCTGCATTCTGCCAATACAAAAGTTTTTGGGGCTGCCTGTTAAACTGGAGCAGGGCTCTGTTCTGAGTTAAAAACAGTTTTGGTTTGGAGTGGTTCTGTCTGATGTACAGTGTGGCAGATTAGGTAGTTTTTCTGAGGGCAGCCATAGCACCAAGGTGTGGACAAGCAGGTGTGGGTGAAGGAGAAATGTTTTAAGACAGGTTGGCCACAAAGGAGTTTGTATTGTGAAACTGTGGCCTTGGTTTGGTATCAGCAGTGAGTGATGAGGATTTCCTGACAGACACAAGGTGGCCTTCAGGTTGTCAGGGCAGGTAAGTGATAAACTCCTGCTCTTGCAGGAGGGCTAGGTGTACTGTGTGCATGTAGCCTTATGCGGGGTTCTTACTATGTATTAGCATCTAATAGCTCCCTATTTTCATTGATAAACTTAGATGAGCGTTGGTTAAATTACGTTTGATACCTAATATTGGAATATCATCAGTCTTTATTGTGGGGAAGTAAGGATGTGCTAATGCTTCCTGTAGCTGCAGGCTGTTACAGCATGGATTTTTTTTTTCTTTAGCAATGAAAATGGATGGCTAACTCTTGTTTCAGAACCCTAGTTGTAATTCTGTTGTTGATGGCATAGGTAAACTATTTTTCCCGTTACAAATCCTCTGTGCTATCCAGCTCCCACTACATCATTATTGAAACACTCAAACCTGTTGTCTCAAAAACAGAGAAAAGTTAATAGCAGGAACAGTTCCCCCCTTATGTATATATTTTTTAGATATATATATATGTATACATGAGTATACATATGTAGAGCTTGTGAATGCATTTGTTATTGACAGCTTTTATGTTCCGCTAGGTTTTGTGGAAAAGCAATAACCTTAGCTTCTCTAAAGGCTGCAATACTTTCATCTGCATTCCTTGAGTATTCCCTTAAACCTTGCTTTGTTCCTATATTTGGGTGCATTTCAATTCAGAATGAGCAGAAAATCAGGTAAAGGAATTTGTCTAAACTTGCGTATTCTTCTCTTTGCAAGCGTAACAATGTGGCAGTCTTGGCTAGCTGGGCTATCTTCTCTTAAAATTAGAAGTGCCAATATTCATTAGAAGTGAATAATTTGGCCCAGTGGTTTGAGGATGAGCCTGAGTAGACTTTTTGTGATAGTTGGATGCTGCTGCTTGTTCTGGTGAAGTTAAACAGTAATACCAAATCTCTTACCAAGTCTGGGTGGGTTAGCATATATAGAAAAATAAACTTTAATATGACCTGCCCAGAATAGCTTGAAACGCCTGTCTTCACACAGTATGATGTTGTGCAGTGTTGGAAAACTGTGTCACTAGCATATTTGGATGTTACCACAGCTATAATATTATATCTGAATACTTGAATTTCTCTTGAAATTGTACTTGCAGCTTTTTAAAAAGTCATTGGAAGACAGTAAAACACAGGTTAGAAGCCTTTTAGTACAAAGATTGCTGGATTACATGATCCTCAAAGACTTTGAACTTTTTTCCTCTAACTTGCTCTAAGTGGCTACTAAAAAAGTCGCTGGAAATGTGTTAGTGAACTATTGCCAGGGTTTTCGAAAGTGGCTGAGGAATAATAAATGAGGAATAAAGGATTTGTATTCTACCATTTTGACAATTAGTATACATGCAGTGCTTCTACCAGTTCTTACACGTTAACATGGAAGCAGCTTCGAAAGCTTTGTGTGGATACTCTGGACTGTCTGCGAACATCCACTGTTTCCCTCTTCCGCTCGTAGTGTTTTATCTGGTTCTTGTCACAGCTTTTGAAAGGATTGCACAGTTCTTGCATCTGTGTGTTGGTTTACTTGGATTTTCTTTTCCTTTAAAAAAAAAAAAAACAAACAACCCAAACAAAAAAACCCCCAAAAAAACCCAAACCAAAAAAACCCCCAAAAAAACCAAAAAACAAAACCCACCCTTAAGTTACATGCAGAAGGTCTTGGGTAGCTAAGTGCTGCCAAACGAGGGCAACATCTCTGTCAACGTGTTGCAGCACTTCTTTGCTGAACAGTTAGGTTTAAGAGTGACGCATAGATGCTGGAATTGATATTGCTAGCAAAGCAGTGTTGTGGCCAAAACTAAAAATGCTGATTGGAGATTAATTTTTTTTTTTTAAAACAACATAATGTCAGCCCTGTTTAATTTTATAATTTCTATGGTTAAAATTGGAGCGTTTATGTCTCTTATTTAGAAACACAAACAGTAACTCTCCCTCTTCCTCACATTCATGTCTTTGCCATCTCCTGTCTGCTCTGGAAAAGCTTTTTTTTCTTCAGAATAGTTGCTGCTTTGCACAAAAACTGCAGAGATACCATGTTGTTGTTTTCCTTCATGATCAATTTCTGTTAGCTACAACCTTGTTTCCGGAAAGGAGGAAAATATTGGTACTCTGAAAGGCAACTTCTTGTGTGTGTCCTAAAAAGGTACTGAATCAGAAGTCATGTTTGCTCTACAAACTATTTTTTAGTGCTTTGCTCTGATAAATCTGTGTTGATGTTTTTTAAACTGTGCACAACATACTCCAGTATACTTCTATACAATAGCCTCTGTTCTTGCTTTGTTTATAAACAGCTGCTTTACTAATCTGTCCCTCATTCATTAAATCCACATGCTGTGAAGGTAGATGTGAGTGATGAGATAAATATTACACAAAAGGTATTGGGAACTGAAATTTAAATGCTCACCACTTGTGATGAGTGACAAAAAAAACCCCAACCCAACCCTGCCACTTCTACCAAACTTCCATTTACAAATATTTTAGTTTTTCTTTCCCCCTGCTACCTTTCTTTGTAGAGCCGCAGTGGGCAGAGAAGGGCAAAAAGTGTTGAGAAATGGATATTGTGTTAGCACTAAAATATTGGAAAGAAACTTAATTTTAAGATTAAGAAACAGTTGTATTCTCTTTCGCAAAAACTTGGCTCTTGTGATGATTTTGGGCACCTGTTAGCTTAAAAGAAAAGGTTCTATTACTAGAGCTCTAGGGCAGTCTCTGAATTGTGTTATCATTCTTACTGAATTGAAATCAAAACTTAATTAGTGGCATTTCCATTCTCTGGCTGGGAGTGTCGATCTGCTCGAGGGAAGGAAGGCTCTGCAGAGGGATCTGGATAGGCTGGATCGATGGGCCGAGGCCAACTGTATGAGGTTCAACAAGGCCAAGTGCCGGGTCCTGCACTTTGGTCACAACAACCCCATGCAACGCTACAGGCTTGGGGAAGAGTGGCTGGAGAGCTGCCCGGCGGAAAAGGACCTGGGGGTGCTGGTCGACAGCCGGCTGAACATGAGCTGGCAGTGTGCCCAGGTGGCCAAGAAAGCCAACAGCATCCTGGCTTGTATCAGGAATAGTGTGGCCAGCNGAAGCGGGTGCTGGACTCTTCTCCCAAGAAACTAGCGATAGGACGAGAGGAAATGGCTTCAAGTTGCGTCAGGGGAGGTTTAGATTGGACATTAGGAAGAATTTCTTTACTGAAAGAGTGGTTAGGCATTGGAACAGGCTGCCCAGAGAGGTGGTGGAGTCGTCTACCCTGGAGGCGTTCAAAAAAGGTGTAGACGTGGCACTCCAGGGGCTAGTTTAGGAGTCATGGTGGTGTTAGTTGATGGTTGGACTTGATGTTCTTAGAGGTCTTTTCCAACCTTAATGATTCTATGATTCTATGTGCTTTAACATCATAATGAATGGTGTAGACGTTGGCAGTGTGTGAAATTAAACATCTTTACAGAAATTATGGCAGAATTACTTTCCTGATAAGTAGTTCTGTTGCAGTGAATTGGACTAAGAGTAAAGTAGAGCTGTAGTATGCCACTTGGAAAATAAAAGTGCAAAAACCACTGTGGAGGTTTTGCTTTGTAAGTAGATCTTATTGTAGCTGTGGACCTGAAAGCCTGAAAGTTAATTTGGGAGTCCTTTGCAGCTGAAGAGAGACACAAAACAGTGTATAACACATCAAAACTCTTGAATCAAACAACTATTGGGTTGGAGGGGGATGTATGAGATCGAGAACTGGAAAATACATAGCAGTCACGAGAATATGACTGTGACAGAGTTTTGGGGTTTGCTTGATTGATTACTTGAGCATATTAGCCAATGTTATTTCTTACAGCAGAATTAAACTGTTACAGGATTAACTTTTGCTTATTGTCAAGCATGTGAAATGGCACCATGTAAGTATTAAGTGCAGGAGAAGAAAACTGCTGCTCATGTGGTACGCTTAAAGAAACAAAAGAAAATACAAATCAACCCCCTCTTCCTATAAACCTCAGACATGAGAACTGATCACAAGAAGCTCTGTGACTTGCTCCATATTCCAGACAACTCATATCAAGTCTTTTCAGTCATAACGAACTCACTTTGGAAACAAGAAGCTACCTGAAAGAGAGGATGTAGTTCTATAAGAGGAAGCAACATCTAAATAATGTCACCTTATAATGTTACCATTAATGTCCTTGTTCTGTATTAGGCAGGTCTGAATCCCTTGGAAGGCCAGGTGTAAAATCTGACCTTACTCAGTCATGAACCGCTAAAAGTTTAGAGAGAATAATTCCTTACTCTCATTTTTCCTTTTATCGAACATAATCAATTCCTGGTGTATGGGGTTGCTGCCCTAATCTGTGACTTTAAAATTTCAGACACTAAAGGCAAGCTGATTTAGGGATCTACTTCCACTTCTCTTTTTTTTTTTTTTTTTTTTTTTTTTTCTCTGTGAAAGTATGTTGAACAAGAAAGGGAAAACTCCCCTTTCTGAAGCAGAGTAGAGCTAGTTTATAAAAGTTTGATTTTTTTTTTTTTTCTTTTTGGCTGATATTTGTAAGGGTTTGAGCAAGAATCACTTGGATTCTTATATAAGCAAAGATACTTCATGGATCTCAAGGCTGTTATTCAGGAAAGTCCATGCCTATGATATTCTTACAGTATAAGTTTAAAGGAGAGGCAGGAGTATGAGAGCATCTTGAAGGAAACTGAATTGTGGATAATAGGTATGTCTTCTTTTTATGTCTCCTCCTCTTTTTACTTTCCCTGGATATTACTACAAAAGCAACCTGAAAAACAACCCAATAGAAAAAAATGCTTTAATTTTGCAGGTATTGGCTATTCTGCTACAACTGGTTAAGCTTGCACTACAAACAATGAGGTAGTGTTGAGTAAATAGAGCAGTACCATGCATTACAGTCAATAGAGCCAGTGCTAAAGATCACATTGCTAATGAAAGTTTGTCCTTGAAACAGAGGTAAGTGGGAGTGGGGGAGGTATAGAACACTGTGAGAGAGCTTGTGCTTGAATCAAGACTTTAGGAAATATTGCCGTCACATCATTAATTAAAACCTCGAGTTTGGAAAGTATGTTCAACCTTGTCTTTCAAGCTGTAATGACTTGGTCTGTGAGTTGAGCTGATAGCAAGTAGCCTGTGAGGACTGTGAGGCACCATTGTAATCCTGCTTGAAATGTAGGTAAAAGGTTGACAGAGTATGGATTTTTTGCATTACTAATATTCATAGTTTCCTTTTGCTTAAAGACAGACTCAGGAATAATCTATGCTAACAAATGCTAAGGTGTTTTGCAAGATATGCATCTTTTTTTGCATTACTTTGTTGGTTTTGATAGCTAGTGGCCTCTTTCATACAGGTTAATTTAAAGGTGAAAACTTATTTTATCTCAGTAAGTGTTTCCTTATTTAGCCGTTTCCTGACATACAATATAGTAGTAAAGCAAGTCCAGAAACCGTGACATTCTTGTGTTGCTGGACTGGGGTGCTTTATCTTATACAAGGCTGACTTCAAGTAGCTTATTTGTGGAGTACTCTGCATATTTCAACACTCTCTTATTAAAACAGATTGTGCTTTTGAAGATAAAAGCTGTGACCTGATTGCTGTGACATTTAGATGGCCTGAACCACGGTCTTGCCTTTTATACTTAATGCATTACCTGAATTAGATGCTGTAGATACCATAGCTGGAAAGCATGCAAAATAATCTGGTGTTGCAAACTTCCACCTCAGAAATAATTAATAAAAAATGGTCATATAATGCTCAAGTGGCATGGCTTGGACAGATCTTTGTCTTGGCAGAAAGTCAGACTTTTGCATTCTTTTCTAGGAAGAATTAAAACTTTTAGTTAGCTATTGTTTACTTTGTTGCACAAAGACCCAGGCCCAATTAAAATGAGCCAAAGAAAGAAATAATGCTAAAGTTTCACCCTTAAGACAGTTTGTCACAGTCCTGAGTCACAATGGTCTGTTTTCTATGCTCTACAAACTGTCCCTGGACAGACAAAATGTGACAACTGTTGCTCCATTTCTGTATTTCATATTCTACCTGTTGCTGAACCATGCTAAACAAACCTTTTTTTTAATGCAGAAAATTAGCTGTAGGCTACCTCACCTAAGCTTAAAGTTTCCAGTCCCTCTATGTTATTCGGAAAGAGTATGATGAATTTTAAAGTACTTTCCTATGTTTTGTTGAATGGAAGGATGGGATAAACTTGAAGAGTACCTTCCAGTTTTCTCCCTTGAACTCTTGCAGTCATTCTAAGAGGTATATGTAGGCTGTGTGTCTTCCTGACTTGAGAACTCTGAGGTGACCTGTGTGATGATTACGAGGAGGAGGACAGGGTGGTATTACTTCCTGGAACTTCAGCTTCCAAACACAGTAAAAGATAAAGGTGGATCTCTTAAATAGCTTTAAAAATATAATTCTGTAAATTTTTTAATTACTTCTTCTTTTGAAGATTTGTGGTGTTTGGAATTTTATGGCAGAACCCCAAGCATAGGATAGTCAAGACCTTAACCCTGTTACCTTTGTTAGCTCATGCCATGGGTGGAAAAGAATTAGTTTCTTTCTATGAGAAAGGCAACAATATGAGTTTATGTCAATACAGAAACACAGCATAGATGAGACTGTTTTGGAACAGCAGCAGAAGCAGCAGGATGTGTGGTACCTGGTTTGCTGTTGTTGGACCTTTATTCAGGAAGGAATACAAAATGACAACAAGATTAGTAGGTAGGAAGAAGCGATATGATATACTTGAGGAGAAGACAGTCTACAGTGCTTGAAGCTCAGTGCCACATCCTGCATCTCCTTGAGAATGAGGAGAGCAAACCTGCCCTTACACTTGTGAATTCCAAAGTTGGATGGGAGCTCTGACTGGTTTTGGGTAATAGGTACATCTCTCTCTCTCTTTGAGTACATTTGTGGTGGCCATTGTGACTGATTATTCATTCAGTTATTTAATACAGTTTATAGTACCTCAAGAGGCATAACATGATATGTACCTTGACTGGTCATATTGAGCACAGTTATATTGTCCGTGGCACGCTGGAAATTAAAACCATGCTTTTGTCCAGGCTAGCCTTCAGTCACTAAATAATCTTAGGCATTAGTGTTCAGTAGAGCAAAAAATTGCTTTCCTCTTAATAGGAGAAATCAAACTGGCAATATTGGTTTTGAACGTTTCTAGTGAGTGGACCTGGGCTGCCTCTGTCATCTTCTGCAAGTTTCCCCTGCAAAGAAATAAAATCAAGGGGCAATTTCTTTTTCATGTTTGTGTCTGAATAGTATCTAAATACAGTAATTTTTCCTATTTTGCTAGAAGGGGAAAAAAAAAAGTTAGCTGCCGCTTGTGGCTGCACTGTGGCTTACACTTCTTTTCTTTTTTTCCATAGAGCAATTTCAGTACAAGGTCACCGTGTATCCATTATCAGCCATGTGGAATAGCAGTTAACAGATGAACAAAGGCAAGGGCTTACTATAGGATTCTCTGTTTAAAAAGTTACCTAGCACAATAAAGGGTTATCATACTTGTAAATACTAACGAAATGCAGTCTGTGCACCTCCCAGTAGTATTGACATGCTTTAAATTCCTCCATTGCATGGATAAGGCTGACATTATCACCAGGGTTTGAAGAGTGAAGGAGCAGAAAACTGCCCACAGAGAGTATTGTAAATAACACTCATGGGTGTAGGGTCTGAGGCACAAAGTCCAAGTGAAAATATTTCCCAAAGTTGACATGTCATGGTACATTGTGTGTGTTCAGGCTTTGTATACTAAACCCATGGCTTGTTGCTCTTGAGATTTCTCAGGCTGTATTAGAGCCTTTAAGTCTTAAGGGAGACTTCAGGGTTGCTGGATGTTTGTTTTTCAGCGGTGCTCTAATCTTGCTTATGTTTTGGTA
>WAAD01036000.1:61538-80410 GCA_013389945.1 Fregata magnificens | reverse complement strand
CAAGTCTGTTATTTTCTATAATCACCTGTTTAGATCTAGGCTTAGGGACGGATGAAACAGAGGAGGACTTTGGCGTGTGGCAAGTGAAAACCATGGTGGCTATAATTTTCAGCATGCTCTCTGAAAGCTGTAGTAAGTGACCTATTTATACAGAATGCTGAAATCTTTCTGTAAGAATTGGCAGCGGTACTGTCATTCTTAAATATAACCAGGGTGAGAGATTACTTAAACTTCCTGTTTTCTTGCAGATCACATATTTACTGACCCTGAAACTGTGAAATACAAGTACGAAACAGGTCCTTGGTAAGTGCCCTTGTCATGGTTGTTTACAACCAAAGATGAGTCTTGTCTACAGCAAGGAAAGCTTGTGAATATTTCCCCATGGTCACTGTGAAAGCAGGTTGGTTCCTGAGAACAGTAACAGTGTATTCAGTAGTCTAGTGTAGACAGACTCTAGCTGGTATGTTGAATGCTGTACTTTAGTCCATCTCTTTAGAGTCACTGCAAGTTAAACACTCTTTGTTCTCTAGCTTCTGTTTTGCATGGCAGCGAGGCTGACTTATCTTACCCGGTGGTGAAGAAATATTTGTGAACTTTCCCTAAGTCAACAGGGGTAATGGCTAGTGCACCCTATATGCAGCTGGACTACGTGGTGCTTCTGAAGAGTGGTCTAATATGCTGTATGCATATTGAGTTTAGGGAGAGAAGAAACAGAATGGTTCTTTGTTTTCAAATACATCGCAGTAACTGGAGAGTGAAACATCTTAAGCATAAGTAACATGTATTTGTATCTAGGACTGCCTTGTATCTATGTTGGATTGTTAGACCTTTCAAATAAAATTAACCCAGTTCCTTATTACTTCACTTTGAGACAGTCTTCCTATTTTTTTTCAAGGAACTGCAATGTGGTGACAACATAGTGCATCTTAGGCATTGTGTGTATAAAAGGATTATCCCAGTTATCTTTCCTTTCTTTACCGAAATGAGTAACGGAATTAGAAGAGTCTCAACAGCAAATATACTCCTGATTTACAAGTTAAATTAGTTGCAAACTGAAATTTGGTAAGATAATGGAAAACCTAGATTAAAGCTTACTTTGGCTTCTTTTGGGTTTTTTTTTTCTTTCTGTGCAGTAGCAAATCTGAAACAGTGGACAGTGAGACAGTAATACGTGCCAGAGGTTTGCCATGGCAATCTTCAGACCAAGATATTGCTCGATTTTTCAAAGGACTCAACATTGCCAAGTAAGATAATAAGAATTTGTCTTGCTTTATCACTTTGTCTTTAATAGCAAGTTCTTTTAATATTTGTTTAACACACATCTCCCACACTCCCCGCTAGAGTCCTCGCTTCTACTACCTTTCCCCACCGAGGCCCCTTCCCACGCCATGGTCATGATAACTGAACAGGTTTGCGAGCCTTAGGTGGGCAAGAAAGAGTTTTGAAGTGTATGAAGAAGAAAAGAGACTTATCAATTGAAAACCAACATACGTTCATTTATTGCTAGTACCTAAAGGGAGAAACTCTGACTGCATTAATCAAGGCAGAGTCCAGGGTATAATACAAGCTTTAATTTTGAGCCAGCTCTCCAGTATTCTGCTATACCTCCTAAACAGGCCAGATTCAGAAACCTCCAAGTGCTGTTTGGAATAAATTTTCGTATGACTGATGTGTGTACACCTCTCTGTATATATGTGTGTATTTATATAGAGAGTGAGTTTAATTTAGCGTATCTGTCACTTAACATATATTCCAGATTCTCAACACTGAGAAAATATTTGTTTGTTTGTTTGTTTATTTATTTTGAGGTATGAGGAAATTCAAATCTGCATCTCTGAGATGATAGGAAGGGCTTTCAAATTAACGTCTGCATGGAAGTTGAGGAAGTGGTGAACAGCATGAGATCCAAGATCTCGCTGAAGCGGATTCCGCAGTATAATTGCATTACATTAAAAATTAAATTAAACTGTAGATAGTAGCTATTTCTTTTTCAGTCTGTAAACTCCATGTTAAAGTCTGATTTCTCTACTATTCTTACACAATTGTTTATTAAATGTATTGAAGATTCAAATTAAGTTTATTTTTGGTGGTTTTACCTTCCAGAGGTGGTGTGGCTCTTTGTCTGAATGCTCAAGGAAGAAGAAATGGGGAGGCATTAGTCCGGTTTGTCAATTCTGAACAGAGAGATCTTGCACTGGAAAGACATAAGCATCACATGGGTAGCAGATACATTGAGGTAAAAAGTAGTGACTTGAAACAAATCTTTGGAGAGCAACCTGAATATTTTAGACTACAGTTTTAAATGAGAACAAACTGCACTTCTGTTTTGCTCAAAGTACCAAAATACAATTCTCTCACGTGGGAGAGTGCCTATGTTTTAGAGTTGAATATTGTAATTTTCATGTGTGGCTTTTTTTTTTTCCTTTTTCTCTTAAGGTTTACAAAGCAACTGGGGAAGAATTCTTAAAAATTGCAGGAGGTAAGTGATGCTGGAGTTCAGTGTAATTACTCAAGTTCATAGGAGTGTTGTTCTAGTTCTGAATTTCCACACCACTCCCCCCCGCTTCCCCCTTGGCTGAGGACACAAATGGATAACGAAGTAGCTTTTCCTGTTTTGCCTTCCAAGAATACTTGACCCTGTCAAGTTCTGGTTTCACGTGGTTGAATTTGAGCTGTGAGCATTTGGGCTGTGATGTTCACAGACAGGTCTTGCGGTCCGGGAGGAAGATGAGCCTTTGCAGTGGAAGCATATGTGTGCCTTGTATAAGTCCACACTAATCTCATCTTTGTTCCAATTTCACTAAAATATGAAACACTTTCAGGGCAAGGGAGTTTCACTTCAAAATAAATTACTAGGAGTTAGTAGTGTCTTAGGTCTTCTGTGGGTTTGTTGCTAGCTACTTACCTCCTGTATTGCTCCTTAATGCTTTGCCACTCCTGCATCCTATGGAATTGACTGACCAGCATGACCATATGGTGTTGGCTAACCGTATGCTGTTATCTTTCTACCAGGCACCTCCAATGAAGTGGCCCAGTTCTTATCTAAGGAGAATCAAGTTATCATCCGGATGAGAGGCCTTCCATTCACTGCTACTCAGGAGGATGTCTTGGGGTTCCTGGGGCCAGAGTGCCCAGTCACAGGAGGGAAAGAGGGACTTCTCTTTGTCAAGTACCCAGATGGCAGGCCCACAGGAGATGCATTTGTGTTATTTTCCTGTGAAGAATATGCACAGAATGCACTTAAAAAGCACAAAGAAATACTTGGAAAACGTTACATTGAACTCTTCAGAAGCACAGCAGCAGAAGTCCAACAGGTTGTAACTATGGGCTGTGAGGCTCGAAATTTAACAGTTAAAACATTTCTTCACTAACACTTGCACACAAATATGTTGTAGACAACCATGAAAGGCTATTATATTAAAGATGTAAAGTTCTAGAAAGGGCAATATGTGCCTCCTGATTGGCATGGAAAATTGCACAGCATTGTTTTTTGGTTTTTTTACTGCCACTATTTGGTTTTGGTCTTTTTTTTAACATCCCCCAGACTGTAAACTAAAAATCACTGGATAATTTTCCTCTACTTAAAGGTTGACTGAAATCACAAAAATAATTTTAAAAATATACTAGATTGATAGTATTGTAGTAACGCTTCTTGAAAATCTGCAGTATTGTCTTTAAATTCTGGACTCCATGTACAGAATTTCTAACACTGAATCCAAATCTGGATGCATTAACACAGCTTTTCCTACAACTGCTTTGTTCGAAACTAAGAATTAGCAGGATGTATCTGATTTTTTGGTGAAATGAAGTGAAATATTTGTTTTCCTAAGATGATATATTTCACTTTTTCCCCCTATCCTTCAGCAGTTCCTATTATCACCTTCTTAAACTGGTAAAACCATTTAATTTTGGCACCAGCAACTCAAGCCTGTGCAAAACATCACATATTGCATTTTTCTGCCTGACACAAAATATTTCTAGACTGATAAAGCCAAAAGGAACCATTATAAAATTTGATCTGGTCTTTGCATAACCACTGGCTATAAAAACTTAATACAGTTATTATTTCGACCTATGTGACTTGAGAAGTCTTTTCCATAGAAGTGATGGGGCAGGGGGAAGAATATCCACACTTGTAGACCTGCCATTTACCCTTAGTACTGTGATATGGAAATTAGAACAGCCAAGAATCTGATATGTATGTTGTGAAGACTAAGTGAAATGGCATGGTGAGATTTCCCCCCCCTTCCTTCCTTCGTCCTCGGTTCTGCTCCTCAGAGAGAATGAAGTTAAGTCCTCTAAGGAACAAAATCACTCTGTCACAGTGACCAAGTCTTTGCTCTCAATTTTGTTAGGGAGACCTGGATAAAAGTTGTATAACTTATATTCTATCAAAATGTCATTACTCCTTCTTCTACGGCAGCTGTCTAGGGTGACACCCGAATTTTTTTTTTTGCTGTTTGAGCAAGAGATTATTTTTTTTTTTTTTTAGGCAATTACAGGCTCCTTGTTTGAGTGATTACAGGAGGTAAAGCCAGCTCTCATCCACTTAGTGTTAAGACAAAGTAATTGCAATATTCTATATACAACTGAGGGAGAAGATTTCTGACCTGAAAGGTGCTACAAGTAGATTCTTGAAAAAAGCCTTCTGTTGAGACAAACTCCCTAGGCTGAATCATTATTGACAAAACTAAAGCTTTGTAACCTTCTTTAGTACCTCTTTCAGTGGAATGTGTTTCTGTATTTCTGATAATCATTGCTAAATATGTTTTTCAGCAGTAGGCCCCAACAGCAAGTTATGTTCCCTTTGTCATTTGAGAATGAGTCGAGAGAAAATAAAACATAGAGATCAAGTTCTTATCCTTTTTTGTTTGTTTGTGTTTTGTGTGGGTGGTGTTGTGTTTTGTTTTTTTTTTTTCCTTCCCCAGAAACCCTGTACTTGGAGATGAGCACTCAGATTAAAAAACCAAACACCCTCACTTAACCGGTGAGGTTTTATGAAGGAATCAGAGCTAGTGTTTTTACTTATTAGTTATTTCAGGTCTCAGTTCTTTTAAAATGACTGTCTTTTAATTAACCCTAATTTAAGTAAGAACTGTATGTGACAATACTGGTTTATTAGCGCAAATGTGGCTTTCAAATGTTCCTTTTTTGGGTATTCTAAAATGAACTGTAATCTGCTTTTAACTTTTTTATAATGAGATTAGAAAGGTCTGTTATTAGGGTCCGGCAAATTAAATTTGTAAGACTTCCCCTCTCCCCGTCTGAGTTTGAAACTTTCAGATGCCCAACAGGAAACTATCCATGATAATTTGGTTTAAGAAGGTTTTTTTTTCATCTGTTGTTGGAAGTGGATTTATTTAAATGTGTGAAATAGTATTGTAAGAATTGATTTGTGCTCAACCAGATGATGTGTAAATCTCTACCGATGTGCTTTTTTTGCCAACAGGTACTTAATCGATATATGTCAACACCTCTTATTCCCACTCTCCCAACTCCCATCATTCCTGTCATACCCCCGCCATATACCATCGCCACGGGTAGCATACGTGACTGTGTCCGGCTCAGAGGCCTGCCTTACACTGCTGGCATTGATGACATCCTGGAATTTATGGGAGATGCCACAGCTGATATCAAGCCCCATGGAGTTCACATGGTCCTTAATCAACAGGTAACAGCATTTGGCACGGGAGGGCTAACTTCCAGTTATTAAACAGGGTTAGAAGTCAGGGTAGCTCACCCGATTTTGGCTGTGCTTTAGGTCTTCTATAACCTTGAGAAAATACTATGTTCTGTTTGCCTGTCTTTTCCGTCCTTCCTTCTCCTCATTTCACCTCCCCTTTTACATGCACACTTGCTTTTCTTTTTATATATGTATGCACAAGACTGGGGAGGATGAAGCTTGTTCTTTTAATGATAGCTTTGTCTTGGAGGTTGTCGTAAATAGTCCCTTATGTTTCAGTCAAGTGCTGGAAATACACAAGACAGGAATGTCTCATGTTAGATGGCATAGCTGCTCTGTCAGCTTCAGGTTTCTGCTCAATGGTGGCTTTGTTGTTTGAGTGGTATTTGTGGAAAAATTAGGTTTTCCTAACTTCTAACTTGACTAGAGACTTCTCAGGCTTTAAAGGAAGTTGATAAGTAAAAATTGTGTTTTGGATATATTTTAATGATATAATCGTAGGGATATTTTTTCCTTGTCGTCTTGTGTTAAAAATAAACTCTCTTAGCCACAGAAATATTGTGGTGTTAAAGAAAACAAATGAGAGAGATCTACTATATTTGTTCTGCTTTTTTGTTAAGAAAGTTTTAAGTATTTTATATAAACAGCAATGTCTGTCAGGTTTCCGAAAATCAGACCTGGAAATCAATTTCTAATGTAGCTATGGACTTTACTAAAGCATGTCTGGAGCTTTACATTGTTGTACTGTTACCTAAAAAGTAGTTACAAGGGAAGGCAAAGCCAGACTCTTCCTAGAGCTTCACAGCAAAAGAATAAGAGACAATGTTAATAAACTGCATCAAAGAAAATTCCAATTGGGTGAAAAGGACAAAAAAAAAAAAAAAAAATCACAATGAGAAATTAGTTAAGCATCCGAACAGGTTCCCAGAGATGCTGTGGAATCTCCACCCCTGGAGATGCTCAGAATTCAAGTGGAGAAGGCCATGAATGGCCTGATGTAACTTGAAGGTTAGCCCTGCTCTGAACAGCGTTTGGATTAGAGGCCTCTGAACTTTGTTCCCATGCTAAATTATTCTCTCTTTCTGCAGGAGACAGAAGTAGTGTTGTGTTAACTGGGTGCTGGTAACATGAGTCTTACCTTTCTGCTCCTAAAAACAATTGTTATTAGTCATTGGTACCAGATGAGGAAGAACAATACAGACTTTCAGTAGACATTTGATCTTAGTACTTTCTGCGTTTCTTGTGCTCTGTGTATTTTAATAGCAGATTGACTTATGATTATTTCCCCCCCTCCCAGGGACGACCGTCAGGTGATGCTTTTATCCAAATGAAATCTGCTGACAAAGCCTTTATGGTGGCTCAAAAATGTCACAAAAAAATGATGAAGGACCGTTATGTGGAAGTATTCCAGTGTTCAGGAGAGGAGATGAACTTTGTTTTAATGGGTGGCACTTTAAATCGTAGTGGCTTATCCCCACCGCCATGTAAGTTACCATGTAAGTCTGCAATTCTTCTGCTCTCTGCTGCTAAAGGCTGATATGTGGTAGGTGCTGAAGCTTTGTGGCCTTTCACCTTTTGACTTGGGTTTTGTCATGATCAATAATAATCCATCTGTATACATGCTGAGATTGGAATTGTTCCCTTTGGGCAATGATGGGACTGATCAGAGGCATTTTTATTGTATTTTCGGTGGTGAGTAGAGGGCAGCAAGGCCTTGCCAGTGAAATTGTTGCACACTTTGCTTTTTATGGGTGTACTGTTCTTCTGAGCTCTGCGGTAGACTTGCCTGTAGTGAAACCTACTTGGAATTGGAGGGATTTTTAAAAGGGGGAGAAATCCTATATTCTAGCTGCCGATGAATGCTCTTGCTATCTTGCCTTAGAGCATTGAGAAGGTACTCTTTGGGCTTATTTTTGAAGGAAAACACCCACTGGGATGATATGCTAACAGACCATAGAGTGGTGAAGTTGCATGGATTTTTATATTTTTATTTTATTTAAGATTTCAGTGAGCCTTATAATAGAACTTTACTGTACCAGTCTAATCAGTCTCACTACCAAAACACTAAGCAGATACCAATGCATATTTGCAAAACAGTAAAAAGCTGCCAAATATAGTCTTTAAAAACAGTTTGACTGCATACCGAGCCAAGCTTTATGTTCCTATGCAAATCAGATATTTGTTCATCAAAATGCATCAGACTAGTATTCTAGTGAGGCTTTCTTTTTTCCATTTGCTATATCCTAAAAACACTCTTTGAAGTTGCAGGAGGCTTATACATGAAGACTCATGGTCAGCAGTTGTGGATGCCCATGTGTAGCTAATATTATTGTACTTTTGTCCCACAGAGTACAACTTCTGTTAGAAAGAACAGAGGGTGTGTTGGTGTGCACGCCTGCTTTCTCTATGCACATGGCTTTATGCTTTCTTTGAATAACTCTGAAGTTCCCTACTTTCCATTTGCATATGGACAAGGCTGCTCAGCGCTAGGGGTTCTGAACTCTTAGGAATTGCTTATTTCGAATGTCCCAGTTGTCATTCGTGGTGATGTAGCAGAGGTCTCCAGGGGAGAGGCTAGAGAGCAGTCTTTGCACAAGTGTTCATTAATCATGCCCAGATGGTATTAACCACATCGGGATGAATAATTCCTTTCCTATAGCAGAGATCTCCATTCTGATTGTTTTTTGTTGCTGTGTCCTGGTTTGTTTTTAGGTCTTTCTCCACCAGCTTATGCTGCTTTCCAAACAGCAGCTGTGATCCCAGCAGAGGCAGCGCTTTACCAGCCACAAGCCCTCTTGCCGACCACCAGGACTCCCCAGGCCTCTGCGGCTGCTCCTCCAACTGTTACCTACTACCCAGCTCAGGCTGCTCAGCTTTATATGAATTATACAGCCTACTATCCCAGGTAACCTCTAGACTTAGCTGCTTCTCATGACACTTCACCTCAGTGGAGCAGGCAACTGGCTGGTCACCTGTGAGTTTGTACTTCTGGTGTAGATAATCCTGGGAACTTGATGTTCATCAGCAGAAGCAGCAGCCATTTTAACTGATTCTCTGTGGCCTTGTAATGAAGTTTGGCTTTTCTGTAGGTTCTCTTTGAATCTCATGATAATGTTGGTCTAATATTTAACAGTGTTTTTGGCACTGGGGCAATGTCATCAAGGCAGTTCTGTTTCTTGGCCAAATGAGAAGCTGTGTCAATACATGCCTCTACCCTCATCCCTTAGTTTGTTCTTGTACTTACAATACTGTTTCCATACTGAAAGACTCACCATAGGTGTGTACTAGGTTTGATTTCTTGTATCAGTGAGACCAGAGAGCACTTTACATGTGTAAGCAAAGCAGATCGTCTCCACCTTTTCCCTTCCCAGAGAAGATATCAACATGGCTCACCGAAGTCTGGTACTTGGGTCCATGGGGAAATAGCTTGTTCATTGATAGTTCCTAGGCTTGTGACACTTACTAGCCTGAGTATCTGGTAAATTGCTAGATGGGCCCTGACCAGAGATGCTACTTTACTCACTGTTTTGTGGCTCAGAAGTACCAGATTTGGGCCCTTGCCTGCTTTTCGTACTATGATTCCCCCCTGCCGCTTTTTTTCTTGATGGTTTTATTAACAATCTTGGAATAAGTCATCTGCAGCTACTATTTTTCTCCTCCCCTGTGAAATAGCAAGTGCCACTCTTTATGTCTTCAGCTACAAATGTTAGCTATTTTCCTTTTCTCCCCTTCTCTAAAAATAAATTATCAGATGCTAAAGAGAAATGAAGAAAGTCCACAAAGCAGTCCACAGCAGGGCTGCTTGTTTTTCTGTGGTTTTTGGGTCTATTCGCAAATTTAAATTTTCAGTTTCATCTTTGCCTATTCCAAGTACTAAAACCAGTTATTGGTTGTCATAACAATTTTGCCCCTCTTTCTCTTTCAGTCCTCCAGTATCCCCTACCACGGTGGGGTATATTGCAGCTCCTCCAGGAGCTGTAGCCGCTGCCGCCACTGCCACCCACACTCCGATTCTGCCCCAGCCTGGAGCATTAGTCCGTATGCAGGGCTTGCCATATAACACAGGAATGAAGGAGATACTCAGTTTCTTCCAGGGGTACCAGGTTAGTATGCAGTCCCTCTCCTTGATGTTGTATTTGGACCTCCGAGTAACGATCAGTGGGGATCAAACTACGCGAGTGAGTGCTTTTGGAAATTGCTGAAAAAGCGTGCAAGCTCAGTGTTGCATATTAACTGGCAGATCAAAGTGTAGTACACAATTTGCCTTATTTCTTATATAATAAACATATCCTAATTTGAAAGCAGTGATTTAGTGTCTAGGGTTAGGGTTTGAGTTTCGAGAGGGAGAAAGCGCAGAGCCCCAGTGTGAGTGGGGCTGCAAAGGGGCTGCCGGAGGAAGGTGAGGGCTGTCAAAAGCTTTTGGTCCTGGCCACTCTTTGGTGGGAGCCCTAGGGCAGGGTCAGTGTTTGACCTTCAAGACTTAAGTGTTAAAATCTGCTGAGAGCAAATTTCTAGTGCAAAAGGCTGTGACCTAGGTGTGGTGACTTGCTTGCAAAAGGAGAGAGACAGATGCCTCTGTCAGACACTCTTTCAAGGACTAATTATTTTGGTTACAGGCAAGAACATTTTCCATTAAAACTGCGTTACATTACAACCTAAAGGAAAACTGTATTCTCCAAATCATTTTGTACTGATAGCAAATACTCTATGTGCTTTAGGTAAGTTCAGTCAGTATGTACTGATTCAATGCTCTGTCAGTGAGCAAACATGTAGAAACTTATCTTCTTGAGGAACACTTTAAAAAAAAAAAAAAAAAGCACCATGTACAAACGGTTTTTTTCCAGCAGCACTTATTTGAATTCATGGAATGGGTCTTTCCATGTCTTCTGCCTTTCATCTCAGAGGATATTGTATCTATATTCATGTTTTGTCATCACATGCTTGCTAAAAGGAAAGATAATTGAATATGGTATATTCTGGTGAGTATTAAACTTCTGTGGATAACACCACTTACACAAATACCAAATCTGCCCTTTTGGTACTACTCAGAAGCCCTGACTTAAAATCCTCTTGGTGAGTCTCAAACCACTGTGCAAGTGATATGTGTGAAAAGAAGACAATTTTTCCTTCAAAATTCTATACGTTGGATAACAGTGATATTGCTAAAGGGTAAAATGCAGGTGGATTCTTTTTAAATGCATAGCAGCAGTTAATAAGAAACATTCAGGCATGGTATGGTTTGAGGTGGTGGGTTTTTTTTCCTTTTTTTTTTCTTTAATATTCTTAAAGGACAGTGGGCTTTAATTTGTAGAGCCAGATGTCTGCTATGTAAATGCATGTAGATTGAGAACAGATGCTTAAATGTATATGTTCCAAGTTTTGAGTATTTGGAAGATGCAGTGCTCTACCTGTTGTGGCTTCTTTTCAAATGTTACATTTATGTTTGAAAGTAGTTTTGCATACTTGGTTTTTCAGTAGAAAAATTTGAAGGTTAGCTTACAAAAAGTGTGATGAATTTTGTCAGACATTAAAAAGAAACTAAATGTCATTGTATTTTAGGGCTTTTTCTTCAACAGATATTTCCAGAGTTCAAACTACATTCAATTACTTGTGGCTTTCATGACTTCCAGACAAACAGTAGTAATCATTCATCTGTTGCTTAGCCATTGATATTTTACCTTTTGTTTTTTTCAACTGACGGGGGTTTTTCGTGGATGGATCGTGGGTTTATTAAAACCTTAAGTGGGGAAGCCTATTTTCTAAATTGAAATTCAGCTAGAAGTGTAAGCGCACCATTGAAAAATGTGACCTGAATCTGTCTGTGCATGGAACAGGTCAGTGACAATGTCTAGTAGCTCTGTCTTCCACTAAATCTCCAGTTTAGTGAATCTGGACTTCGGGTGCTGAATTTGCCATTTTCCTTGTTTCTGTATTTGGAGAGCAGTTTGTAGTGTTTGTATTGCACAACTAAATGTGTCAAATGAATAGAACTTTTGCCACAAAGGTGAAAAATATATTCTTCTGCTGCAACCTCCTGTCATCATCAGTTACTGTTATTACATTGGTCACTTCTTTGATTTCTTTAGAAGATGTTGTCCAAATGAGATCGGGTTCAATATCTTATAAAGGAGCCAAGGAATTATTTTGAATTGTTCTTGGAATCCCGCATGTGGTAATGCTAGTTTTATACTCACTCATTCCTTTAGGGGAAAAAAGAGGTGGTGACTTACTGTATTGGGACAATATTATGTCTCTGGAGCAATAACTAATCTTTTTTTCTTTTTTTCCTCCCCTTTCCTCTCTCCTCACATTATTTTTTCATTTTCTGCTGCTGCCCAAGGATTTATTGCACGATGCTTCTTTATAAAGTGAGCCCCTAATAATCGTCAGTGGTTTGGCACGGTTTTAATCTCTGTATAACTAATTGATGTTGGTATTCAATGGGCTTCAATGTTGGTTTTCTGGGAACCAGATCAGAGATGCTGAGATTGAAGGGTGATTTTTGTCTTTGTATGTCCTTGCCTAAAAGGAACAGGTTTTAAGTTTTTGTTCTTGCTTTATTCTCTTCTGTTTTCTTCCTTCAGTCTTCATGGGCTCTGTATATTGCATGTATGCACATGTTGCTACTTAAGTGAAAGCACCTTTCATACCAGACCTGCCTCTTAAGAGATAGACTTTGCTTATCATGGGCTTCAACAAGCTGGTCTCAACATCAGTACATGCTTCTAATAATAAATAACGTAAAAATCTGCAGATCAGCGTTTTAATTTTCAATTAATTTTACCAGCACTAGCCTCTTGTTTAGTGGTTCAGCAGCTTGATTTCTTCTTGTAGTTCTGCTTTCTTGTTTTTATTGTTGAAAATTCCTTCCAGCTTGCATGTGTTTAATGTATCTTGCATTAAACAATCTTGAAAAACCTGTGAAGAATTTTAATAGTAAATCTTGAAGATGGTAATTTTCCCCATCGCCTTTCTGTATAATATTGTAGTGTACTGTAATCTTCAAAGGAGCTAATATTAGTACTCCCTGATTCAGTACGTAATTCGTGTTAAACTGCTTTTTAGTTGCACTGTAATGCCACAGAGCTATTGATTTGACTCCAGTCATATATACTGGATACATAGCTAAAGGATACTTAAAAAAAAATAACAAAAACCAAACCCACAACAACAAAAAACCCCACCATACAATTCAGATAGGACAACGGGATGACAGCAGTTGCTCTGACAGGTGCTAAAACACCAGCCGCTCAGCGGATGCTGGTCTTTGGGTATTATGTTGAAGTAAGGGATCTATGGATGTTTACAGGAAACTTCCCTTATAATTTGAAAAATATGTGATTGTGAAGAGACCCTTCTAGAATTAAGAAAAATTATTTATATTTCAGATCCTACGGGGAAAAATTTGAGGAAGAAGTGGTGCAAAAATAGTAATTACATGCAACAGACTTTTCAGTGTTCCTTTAGGCCATCGCTCTGTACACTTGTAGAAGCAGTGAGAGGAATCAAGTTAATAAGGAAGGAACAGGTGTAGTAGTTGGATGATGGATTTACGTGAAGTTGTTTGCACATATCAGAACAAAATTTTTCACTAAAAAGTATTTTTCTTTATTTACTGGCTAAATCCTCCATGGATTTTACTCTTTAACCACTAAATGAATCAACAAGAAATATTTCTAGTCTCCAAATAATGACCTAACTTTTTTTTTCTTCTTATGAGAATGTAGATTTATTACTAACATTCTGACAAGAGCTGTTAGGTTTATGTACAAGTATATGAAATTTAACTGTGCCCACGGCCTTAGCAGACCAAAAGCTAGTTCACAACTGTTGTCTTAGGATTCAGCATGCATTTAGTAGTAGTTGCCCAGTTTCTTGGAGGTTGGCATTAATGTAAAGTGAAGTCACGTCTGCCTGAAAAAGACCATGTGGATTAGTTCTTAGAAAGCAGACTTGCTATTTAGGTGTACGTTTCATTCAGGACTAGTGAAAAAATAAACTAGGAGAAGACTAAGATTTAGGGGCTACAGTCATGATCTGAGCTTTATTTAAAGCCTCCTGAATTTGCTGAAAAAGGCTAGGATGGAAATGTAGGGACTTCTTTGTGTACACGTTTTTATGTAGGAGCAGCTTAAAATAAATACTATTCTTTAAACCTGTACTGGGCTTAGGTGCCTTATATCTGCAGCTAAAAAAAGCTTTTGCAGTATATTAATCCTCCAAGTCTTCAGAGACCAGAATTCAAGGCTCATTGTTGGGAGGGGAGGAGGGTGGCTTGTGCTTAAAACAGTAATAAGGAAGTGAAGGGAAGTGGACGGGTGGCTAAATTCCAAGGGCATTAACAACATTTCTCTCTTGTATCAGGACAGCAGGCTTCATTGTTACTGACTTTTTAGGGATTAGGTTTTTTCTCTGAAATGCATGCTTGAACAAAGAAGTATTCTCTATTTCCTATGGGTTCCTTTTGAAATTTGACCCTTCGTAGTCTGAGAGGGATACCCCATCGTCTGTGTGCCAGTTCTAGGCATAGCACCTTCTGACTAGGGAAGGGAAAGAGGATGTGGTAGAGGAAGAATTCCCACTTAGTGGTATTGGAAGTCGTCTGGCAATATAGACATTATTATATCTCACCCCCATACACTCGGAATAGACTATGCTGTTTGTTTTGCTTTATTCCTAAATTTATCTTCCACCTGGACATGTTGCCTGTGTGGAGAAAGCATCTGTGAGACTGGGTCTAGTAAATTAGTGGTTACTGTTTCTGCCTGTTGCCTCCCACGCTTGAAGCAAGAGACTGAGTGGCACCATCTTCAAGTTGTATTTTTGGGAACAGGCATTACATATTTCACTATCTGTTCCACAAAACATTCAGGTGGTATCTGTTCCACAGAGCATTCAGGTGGTTGCCAGGGCTTGTATCGGCACTCTTAAGGTACAATTGATATACTTCAGTGGCAAAGCCAGTTTAGGGTATTTCTCCTGACGCTTGTGCCAAAGGTTACAGTTACCTAGTCATTAAATCAGATTCTACGTTCCAGACTTACTATATCTAGACTTTTTTCCAAAGTCCAAGAGATGGATTTCTCCCCTTCGGGAACTGTTCTGTGATAGAGTTTGTTGGTAGTTTAGGCTAGAATTGCAGCTGCAATCCTGAAGAGGCCATTTTGCCTATGATGTTCTCCTTTCCAGGTGGGAACTATTTTTAGCTTTCGTTTCCCCTTGGCTTTTTCCCAGTTGGAGCATGTCTAAATATACTTTCCAATTTTAATTTTGTTTTTAGCAATGGATTTTTTTTTCCCCCTAGATTGCTTTGCATATGTTGTTTTGGACTGATCTTTGAATGTCCACTGTAGGAACTCCACAAATGAAATGGAAATCAATGTCTCGCTGGTTAGTGACCTGGTTAAATCTGTGCACAGTCTGTGAGGAGACAAGGACAGTCCCATATTGCTCTCAACATCGCAAGTATTCCTGAAAGAAATAAAATAGCTTGAAAGAAAAAAACAAAAACAAACAAAAAAAAAACCAAAAAACCACATGTACAAGGAGAGAGTGTAGTATACTACCTCTTTATTAACCAGTCTGTCTCTGATTCCTGTCATCTTAAAAAGTTTTGCACTGCAGTAAGCATAGCAGATAGTCTGTCTGGGAGATGCTACCATACTGGAGGTAATTGTTAGTCAGAAATGGTCATCTCCTTTAGGAGAGAAGAGTTAGTGTTATTTACTATACATCTGTCAGTTGTTGTTATTATTATATAGTATATTGTAATATGTTCTTTAATATTATAATAAGTGTTATTTAATATACATCAGTTGAAATATACCTGCCAATTCAAATGTTAATACCTAGAAAGGTATTTACTTTACAGTTGTAAGGTAAACCGCTGATTCTGTAAAGAAGCAACATGTCCTTCAGGAAACATCATTTTGCCATTATTAACAGACATGTGTTAAGCTATAAAAGTCCCCACTGTCACAGGGGAGATAACAACAAGAAGAATGTAGGGAACAGGAAACACCATTCCTCACTGTTCAATGTAATCTCTGTTCCAGTCAGCTGTGGGGTTTTTTTCCCCCCCAGTACATATGCATATTCTTCCTGCCATCTTGCAGCCTGCTGTAGAGCTAATCAGTGACCCCAGAATCTTATTTAGTAACCACTTGCAAAGGTTCTGGTTTGCTTCCTTCTCCTAGGTTAGGTTCTAAATGCAAACCTTATCCCATACCTAGTTTCCATATTTAGTTTCCATCTTTCTTGATCCTCGCTCCTATCTCTGATCACTGGAAGAAGTCAGTATAGCACCAAAGCATATGCTGAGAACCATATCTTGATGTCCTTAACTCTGAGGCTGACTTTTCTAATGGAGCTCTTAATTTAACAATGGTATTCTGTGCAATCTTCCTTACTAGACTAAGCTAGACTTCTTGATGGCTACTTCAAGGGGAAAAGAGAAATTGCTTTATCGTCTGAATTTTTCGGTCATTCTAGGAAATAAGTCTCCCCTGCTCCTCATCTATGAGGATGTGATAGTATCCAGTTTAGTAGGATGAGATGAAGGAAAACTTTGATAGAGATTGTATTTCATAGATAAAGTAATGGCTTAAAAAGCAAGATTTGCTACTGCGTCCTTCCAGTAGACCACTATATTTTAATGCTACTGTTGACATACTGAGAGTAAGTGGAAACCCTTGGGTGAGAAAGAATCACAGAATCTTTTAGGTTGGAAGGGAAGTCCAACCCCCGCAAGAGCTGTGAGCTCAAAGGGAGGAGGGGAGAAGGCAGCAGCTCTGAGGAAAGAGGCTGTGTTTCAGTTCGGAGAAGCAATGAAGGTAGGACTGAGATGATAGTGGGATAAGGGGAGGGTAGTGGGGGCACTAACACTGAGGTCTGCTTTTACTTTTATTTCCCTTAAGTTTAAGGGGAACTATTGCAGTATTTGGTAACTTCTTACCAGTTACTTGTGTGTTAAGGGTAGTATCTGAAAATGCAACGTGAAGTTTCGTATTGTCTCTGTATTGTCATACTGCCTCCGGTCTCAATAGCGTTTATACAGGAAAGAAACCGCTAGAATCCAGCTCAGTGAACTTGCAACTGGTTATATTGGGGAGTTAAATCACTAGGTGGTATTTTTCAAATCTAAACGGAAGCAGAATTTGACCTACTGCATTGCAGGTGACACTAGCAAAACTGTATTTCCATTTTGAGCAATGAGTTTATAGGTTCACCCTTGGTTTTACACTGTTTATCCTGTGTGATTGGATTTTTTGGTTTGTTCTTCTGCATTTCTGACATGCAGACAGAATCAGAAGTATTCATGATCATGTACTGTCTCAGGCAAGTTAGGGTAGTTTCCATTTCATTCACAGGGAATAAGAATTCCCCCACTTTATGTCCTAGCTTGGTTTGCAGTACTACTTTTTGAAATCTGTAAGTTTGAAGAATTTACTGTTCCACAACTTCTGTTTTAATTAACTGCAGCCTCTTACCTATTTTTCTTGTTATTAGAAGTTGCTTCTATTGCTAGGTATTTTGATTTTTTTTTTCTTTCTTTCTTTCTTCCTCTCTTTCTTTAGGCCTAGGCTTAAGCTCTCACAACTCTGACATTTCTGTGCAGGGTAGTTTTCCCACTTTCATGTTTTCCTAATTGTTTATGCATTTCAAGTGTAACCTTTTAAACACTGTCCCTCACAAGAGACTATAGACCTTTACCTACTGTACCTCTACTGGTAATCTAAAGTATGTACTATCTTGAGACATTCCTTCCAAAGAGTAAACTTACATTTTGTAGATTGGTTTCAAGGGCAGGTCTGGGAACTGATAAATCTAATATTTGCACGGTCTGGTTGCCCTGGCAGGGACTATCTAGAAAATACTTCTTATATTTGTCTTTTACTTAATGGCATGGGTCTAGATGTGAAGGTGGCTAGAATTGAGTAGTAAAAATTCTGGGAGGTTCTTTTCTTTTACATTCTCTGGGCTCTTGGTTATTGTTCTCTGTGAAAGGTGTATACTGTGACGGTTGGGGTTTTTTTTTGTTTTGTTTTCTCTTCAGCTTCACTTTGGATGGATACCATGTGTCCTGTATGCCCAAATATAATACCTTTTCTCACTAAGCTGGCAGGAGACTTTTTGTATTATAGGAGTATCAAAGGAAGGCAGCATAGTATGTCTACATTGTGTGCATTTGGCAGTCCTCTAAAATGTTAGTGCAAAACAGCCATTTTGGGGGAGACAGGAAACTCTTCTTGCCACTGAAAGAATATTCTATAACTTGGGTTGTGCTAAACATTTTGTCTTCTGGATTACAGGAGCCACTCCAGTAGTCTTTGTAGCATGCGCAAGTATGCACAGTCCCTTTCCAGGATATGTAGTTTCGGAAAGATTATGAGAGATATACAAAACAATTTTTCATATTCCCCAAGATCTATTTACTGACTATAGATTTCATATTTGTGCCAGACCCTCCGATAGTATGCATGATTACTGTTCAGATTCAGGATCTCAAATATTTCTTAGATCTGATCCACATGTGGGGTTTTTTGTTTTAATTTATTGGTGTGACTGTACTGTACAGTTACTATTTTAATATTCTTCCACTACAAACCTATCATGATGCAGTTACACTGTATAGTTTATTTCTTTTTCCTATATGGAAATATACTACACTAGTATAAATTCTATTTTATCTTGTAAGTGCATTCGTGCTGGGACACTGTTTTTCTTTTAACTGCACTGGTGTAGTGTATGTAAGTCTATTACATGCAGCTGAAGTGTTTCTCACTCAACCCTGGAGAAGCTGCAATTTATTTCCATGACTCCATAAAAGACCTGAATGAGATCCGTACGCTTCTTCTAATCCCCCACTTNTCAAATTCACTGTCTCCTGCCAGTTGTTATAGCTGATGCTCTTAATTATGGTTGCAAATGATCGTCTGTGTGGCTTGCTGTACCAGAACTGTTCCACTCTTGCTGATTATCATATATCACACTTGTACTGTAGTATGCACCTGATGACTACAATGGCCTTATTCAGCTGAGCGATCAAGCAAGGAGTGTGTTACAAGCACCGAAAGAGTGGGTCTGTTTGTAACTCTTTGTAACTTCTGAAGAAGGTAAGATGTGACTGGCAGAAACTGGGTCTCCAGTGGTAAATGGGAAGGGAAAGAAGGGCTTGGTGATACAGAGT
>WAAD01036000.1:37275-54451 GCA_013389945.1 Fregata magnificens | reverse complement strand
GGGGGCCCGGCTCCCGCCGTGGCAGGGGGCAGGCCGGCCTCCCTCCACCACGTCCTGGTCGCAGGCAGGTTTTCCCCTAGCCACGGGCACAGCCGGGCTGCGCTTGCTGCTGCCGCGTGAAGTTTTCTTGCACCAGGCTAAGGAACAACTCCCAGGTAATTAGGCCCCCCCGACCTGGGGGATGTGACCCGGCCCCCGGCGTTTATGTGGCTCAGCTGTGGGAGGGGGGAGCCTGCTCTGAGGCCCGGAGGGGGGGTTGTATTGGGGCAGACATAGTTTGAATGTTGGAGACCTTGGGTATGGCAGGTAACTTCTGGAAGTTAAGGTGTGCTTACATTTGTACCTTAGCTGCGCTCCTGGAAGCGGCACGCACCAGAAGTAATGTCAGTTTGGAGCTGCTCACCTGCAATTTGGCAGTAGAGGCTTTGTAGCTGATGAGCTGGCTTTCAAATCCAAGAGTTCTCCTTTACAAATGGAACGTGAACGCTTGCATCGCGGACCTTTGAATGATGGCTTACGTCACTGGAGAAGGCTGGGGACTTGGGGTAAGGCCTAAATATTTTTGCTTCCCTTTGATGTATGCATTTATTCATTGCGATTGAATTTTTAGACCATGCGGTGTTACAGAAGCCCTACTAAAGGGAGCGCTGTCTTTACATGCGTGTGGTTTAATGGACTAAGAAAAATAAATACAGAAAGTGTTAAGCTTTAACTGTTTCACCAAAGAAGAAGTGAAGTTTGGGAAAGAACTGTGATTTGACTGTTACTGTTGTTGATGAAAGGGTCCTCACACTCTCTCGTCAGCCACAAAACTTGTTTCTCAACAAGAAGCTTATTCTGTGCTTACAATCAGCAAAATGCCTTACCTGTGCTTGTAGTGCCATATTACATGATTGAAGAACAGAATTAGCATTGTTTGTAGTTCATCTCTTAGTTTCATGCTTCTGGTGGTGCTAGTTGGAGATGATACCTTTACTCGTGTATTTCTGCTCCCATTCTCTTGATACTGGTAGTTTTACCTAGAAATTATTTAGATGTTGGTCATCCTGTGGGGTGTTCCTCCCTGGTCTAGGGAGAGGATAGCTTATTCTTACTACTTTTGTTTGAGATGAGGTGAGGCTGAGGAGTTTGGAATGGCCATTCTCTGTTTTAATAGTTGCAGCTGTGCTTCCAGATCAGGTGTTTTGTGTTGGAATTTCTTCACCTGTGGAGTAGACTCACACTAGACAGGCTTTTAAGTTTTGCTTGTTTATGTGAACTAAGATATTTTCAACAAACTTTTATTAGTGAAACTCAATTCCTGATTTTTTTAAAAGAAAAAAAAGCCTTTCAGTACCTTCATTTTTTGAAATAGTATTTGTTTCATTTTAGTCAGTTAAAATGAATCACAAGGCTTGCTGTTTAACCAGTTGCATCCTGTTTTTTATAGATCTGTAGTTGACGAAGTCCGTGGTGATGAATTTTGAGTATACCACTTACACCTTCTAAAAGCTGATTGCATCTAAAGATAACCCGAAATACGCTAAAGCAGAAAACCCTCCTGATCTGTGCCAAGGTTTGCCTGTAGTCAATTTAAAACTTTGCCTTTTTAGATCCACTTGTTATATGGGTTTTGAAAAAGCCAACCCAAAACAAACCACAGGCCTGACTTTTTTTTTTTTAATCTAATCAGGTGAGGACCACTATATTATTGAGCTGGATATGCAGTTGGAAATGTAAATATTCAAATAAAGGTGATGGTATGTTAATCTAGACTTGCTAATTGCCATTTCTTCTATTGGTGTGGTGTTACATTCCTTTTTCATTTTACTTTATATGCTTGATGATTTTTTAAAAAGTATCTAGCTACTTGATGTTGCTTTCTGTGTGCTTGCTGATAATGAAAAGCAGAGGTTAAATAAAATGCCTTCCCTTCTGTAAACATTACTAAAGTACTGTTATAGTTGTGTCTATTTAATGTTAGCTGTGTCTTTGAGAGACTATCTTCTGCTGTAGGTTTTTTTTTTTTGCTGTTTTTTAGTAATCTTTATTTAGTGGCAGGAGTAGGAGCTTTTAGATTTGTCAGGAGCATCAGTGGATTTTTAGTTTGGTATTGTAATTTTGTCATGCTGTTTGTTTGGCATTTACTGCCTACACTAATCTTTGCTACCAGTAGATGTCCCCTTTTGATCAGGGTTTGCAAGTGGTGTACTTGCAGTACAAATGCCCGGGGGCCTGTGAGTTTGGTTGTTAGCAGCTGCAGTAGAAGCTTCTGCATACAAATGCCAGTAAATAATCTGATGTCCGTTAGTCTTAAAACCGGAGGTCATTATGTTTCCCATAAAACAGTTGATTTAATTTTTTTTAAAAATTTGGTTCTTGTTTTTCTATTTTAAATGTTTTCCATGTAGAGTGGTGCATTCATTGATACTTGATAGGGTTGTTTTGAAATGTATAAATTTATTTCAAATTGTGAAAATTACAGTAGTATCTGACTATTCAGTTGGAAAAATAAACCTAAAAATTGCTCTACAAAAAGAAGTCAATAAAATATCTAACAGAAATCCAGTGGAAAGGGAGTGCTTTAAGCATGACCCAAATGTGAACGTACTGTTTTAGAACATAAGAAAGTGTGGGAGCAGGAAATGAAAGCAAAATTACTCTTTAGTCTTCTGGCTTTCAGAAAGAAAAAAAATTATACCAATAGCATAAAGTTAAGGGTTTACGACAGATTAAATTTGGCAGCAAAAAATGATTGCAGCTGAAGTTGGACATGCATTTGGTTGTGATGGCGCTCTGCTCCCAACTGGTAGATCTGAGCGTGGTGTTTATGCTTTGCCAATTGGTTTACTTGCTCTTGGCCTCGTGGTTGGTTCTTGGTTTCCTTGTGTGGTATAATGGCCTCAATATTGGCAGGGTTTCTCTTTGAGAGGCGGTGACTTTCTCAAGCTGCTTGTTCAGCTCCTCGTTGCTGGGTGTTGTAAACTACTGTTGGCAGAGAGCAAATTTGCTGTTCTTGTTGGTTTGGATCCTGTTTCCAGCCTACTCCAGATCCGCAACTGCTGGATATCCTGGCATGGTGGTCAGATATACAGGGACGCTGGTGCTTGCCCTCCTCCTGATGCTGCCTTTGCAGAGCAGGCTGTGTGTGTGGCTCAGAGGGAGCTGGAGCTTGGCATGAGGAGAACCAGACTTGACATTTACTTTGCCCCTCCATCTAAGGCCCATGTCTGATGTTCTGAACCACCCTGAATGTGTTAATTTCCCCTTGTAAAGAAAAAGCCAAACCGATGATGTAAGCTTGTTTTCATTTGCAGCCTTTCCCCCATCTGTCAGGTCATTTCCTTTGGTCATGTTGAGCACCATGAACTGATAGTCTTCAGAAATTCTTTTTGTAGAGGATCTCATGCATGTTAATCATTCAGACTATGGTGTGTACGAGGTATGGAAAGAGGTATCGTAAAAATGGGGAGGGGTTTTTTGTGTTTAGGATTTGATCTTTTTGTGTTTTTCTAGCACGTGCCACATTTTGGGACTGCCTTATATGTTCCAGAGAGAATTCTGTGAAATTAGGAAGGGGTGGGAGGGGGGAGTTGTATATCAATAATTCTGCTATTTAAAAAATTAAATAAACAAACACTCTCTCCCACAACCCTTAACCTTCAAACACATGAGTTGTCTTTGTAGATTTTTGTTGCTTTGAAGCATTCCCTGTATTGAGTGTCATGATATTTCCCACATAGTTCAAGAATAAGGGAGGTATTTTTAACTCATTTAAAATGTGAATGTAGCAATAGAACTACAAGGAAAAAACCATTAGCTCTCAAAGTGAGGAGTTCTGTTTCATTCAAAAAATACAATGAGCTCACTTGCAAGGTATGTTTTTAAGTGAAAGCATATAAAACCCTAATTTTTGACATTAGAAATTCTAGGTTTAAAATGCTGGGGTTTTTTTCCTTTTCTTTTTTCTTTTCCTTCTTCCTGTAAGTGTAATGAGTATTTATTTTTTATTTTTTTTAGTAGTATTTATTTTACTCAGACTTCTGACCCTGCACTAGGAATGTTGAGGTAGCGGAAAATACAAAGGAATGGTTAGAAACAAGGGAGAGTTTAGAGAAAAGTTAGCAAGGTTGAGCCGATACCAATAGAATAAAAAATTTTAGACTTATGAGAATGCAACCCGCCTTCTACTGCTTGTAGACCTTCAAGGACATTCCTCCCTTGTTGAGCAATAAGTAAAAATGTGAACAACATGTTGCATTGCTTTCTTTTTGGGAGAGCAGCTTTTACAATAGACCTGATGAATGTGCAGTTGTTCTGGTTTATATCAATCTCTTGTGCTGGCCCCCTTCTGGCTTGGCTGTTACAGCATTGTAACTTTTGAAAGTGTTTTTGTTGTTGTTGTTTATTTGTTCTTAATAATCACCTGTTATCAGCACTTAATTTTCTGTTTGCTGGGGGTGGGGGAAAAGCTAACGTGCTGCTGCCATGGGTGACTTGTACGTATGTGTATATTCCCTTTTAAAATAACTTAGGATGCTGGCAATTCATGCAAATGTAGCTTTTAAAATCTGTATTTATGTGCAAAAAGCTTCAAAACCTTTACTCTGAGTGCTTTTAAAAGGATGATATTAAAAAGTATGCAAGAGCAAAATGAAGGAAACACTGCTATATTTCTTCTTACCACCATCCACAAGAAGGGACTGGAGGTGGAAGGAAACCACATCAGAATAACTGACGAGAGGAAGAGTGAAAAATGTATGATGGTATTTTGGGGAGGGGGAAAACTTACAGGAATTTTATTCCAGAAGCTCTGAAAAACTGTGGATAGGTTTGTTGGAAGAATCTCTCTGATGTGTGCAATGGAGTAGCAGTAAAATTTAGCTTGCTTTGCTGCATCGAAAGCTAGCACTTGTGGGCTTGTCAGGAAGAGTAAGATCTTTTCTGTACTATTTTGCTGTTAGGGATCTGTCTTCCTAGGTCCAGGTGTGAACTGCCTTCATCATGGATGGCAGATACACAAAGACCTGCTGCAGGAGAAAAGTAAAGGTGTGCTGTAACGGAACAGCAGAAAGGCAGGCAAGGAATAGGTGCTTCCTCATCTCTAGTCAGGGCATGAGAGATTACGTGAGGAAGGGACAGTCTGAGTCTCATCTTGAGCGTAACATTTGTTGCTACAACTTAATCCAATGAATTCTTATTTAAACGTGCTGAAAATGTGGGTCTCGTTCCCATTGGATTAGGTGTGTCTTTCTTCTGTTTGATGCAATGCAGTCCTTGTGTAATCATGAATTTTTACTGTGAAAATCCAGACAAACTACACTGAATATTAATTGTAGTAATAGCATTAATTTAAAATGTCCTTGAAAAGGTCAGGACTGCCTTTTTTGAAAAGCAATGCAGAAACTTAAAAATACAATCAATTTCGCTGAATTTTTACTGACTCTGAAGTAATATATGCCTGAGGAATAAGTTGTACGAACGCTTATAATGCTGTATGTTTTGTGTGTGGCATTTAGCTCTTAAATCCTTCTAAAATGACTTACCCGAAGTCAAGTACGTCGTATTCCTGATGGGATCTGGAGCACAGGTTAGATGATGATCTGCAGGCCATAAGTAGATATATCCTAAACAAGCAGTAGAAAGTTGGAAATATACCTGTTAGTGCTCCTGTGAATAATAGACCGTTTCTCTTGCTTGTGAGGAGGAAGAGGCTTATAAGGATGGCAGCTTCCATTTTTTCAATGAAATGCGACTTCTGCTTGTCTCCTAAATTTAATCTTTTTTGTTCAGCTAAAAGATATTGGTGATGGAGAGATAACAGCATGTCAGTGTTTTTATTAGAGTAACCTGAACTTACTTTGTAAGAAGTAAGCCTCCAGAAAATAAAGGATTCTGAGTTTCAGAATTATCAGGTTGTGGGGACAGTTTTGGAGCTGGTTTGGAAAAGAAAGTAAATTATAATGCCATGGACCTAGACACTGATGATGGCATCGCAGAGAGTCAGTGTGCTAACAACAGGGGAAATTGTGAATGCAGTGAAGGCAATATTGAGGGTTGGTTGTGGGATTTTTGTTTTTTGGGATGATTTTTTCCTATTCTGTTCACTGGCACCAGGAGACCATCCAATTGGTGGGGGGTTTTTTTATGTGTGTTTTTTTGGGGTTTTTTGTTTGTTTGTTTGGTTTTTTTGGGTTTTTTGTTTTGTTTTGTTTTGTTTTGTTTTTAAATATAGCCACTCTGATGAAATAGCATGGTGATGTTGTAGTGTAGTACCTTGCAACTGAAGTGGACATGAAGACCTTCCAACTAACAGGGCAAGTTCAGGTTTGGATATTGTGGCTTTCAGCGGGTTTGTAATGACTAGACTATTTTGGCTAGTGGCATAGATATTAACATCGGTGTTCTAAGGATTTAGAAGGTGGTGTGATTTTCTGACCTGTTTTGAACAGGAAAAACAGGTTGGAAATACACTGAGGAGGCAGTCTGCAGTATTAGCCAGTACTGTGGATAGGATGGGATGAGCTGGAGGCAAAGAGCATTACTGCTGGCAGGCCATTCTTGGGATAATTCTGGATAGGCCAGAAATGGAGCAGTGAAGATGAGGTGAAAAAAATCAGTCAAAGCACTTTGTAGATTTAACTAAATCAGCTTTGAGCTGGGTAGTTCTGGAACTGCCAGCAACACAGCCTCAGCAGCACTGAGTGTAGTTATGTCAAAAAGCTGGACAAGTAGGGATGCAGTTAACAGCACAGAGGTTGTTCTGCTCATGTTGCTGGTCTCATGAGCTGCAGTCACAACTGATTATAAAATGATGGACTCTAGATCTTTTTTTTTTTTTTTTTTTTTTTTGAGACAATTAAGATAAGCGAAAGTGTGGGAAATGTTGCTGGATACAACTGCAGTTTTTTTGTCACGCATCTGTCATTGAGCATAAATGAAGATTTAGCCTCTAGATATAGAATAGGAAATTGGATTTGAAATCAGAAGGAAGAGCTAAGGAACAGCTTTTCTTATGCCAGCACCTCAGTTTTCATCCCTGTAAAACAAGGCTTATTTAGCAAGAGGGAATGTGTAATATTTGTATTGATGTCACTGTAAAAAGCACATAACTTTGAGGTGTAATTATGGAGCTGGTAATGAAGCAGACACCCTTGGATCTTAGAACCCTTGAATCTGTAACTCTGGCATTTGAGTCAGAAATTCTTCAGAAAAGCTGTTCCTGCTTTAATGGGTAACTTTTGAATTCTATTTAGCAAGCATGGCACGTCTCTTCAGAAATTCTTCTCATTCCTATGTTTTGTTACCGATTTCAGAAATATTCAATTTCATATTAGCTATAGACATAAAATTTGTGAAGTATACAGGAAAAATATGGTTGCTGTTTAACAGACTATGCCACTAAAAATTGAACTCTACAAACTCTGTGTAAGAGGACTTGCATTTTTTCCTGAATGCTCAAAACCACTGCCCTCCCTGCCCCCACTTGAATGTTTTTCTCTATTGTTCAGTGTACCCAGGAAAAATAAGACTCTGTGGTTTATCATTCATTTTTATTTTTTACCCACATAAACCATAGGGTGTTTTTTGAATTTTCTTATTAAAAACACTCCATCCTTAGTCCCCCAAATCAACAGTGGAACATTGATACCTAAGAGACTAGTTTTTCATTACCTTTCTTGATGGAAGTAACACACAGTGCTTTGCAGATCCATGTTGTTTAGATAGTCTTGTGAGTGAGTAGCCATGCTGTGCAGGGTGGTAACTAGTAGGACAGTCTGCTTTGCTGGCAGATACAATGTTGGAGAGAATACCGGTTATCCCCTCTTCTGTCTTAAATGGGTTTTGCCGATGTTCTTTAGAAATTATATAAGGTTTCATGCTTGCTGCCCTTCAATCACTCCAAATTTGATAGATTTACAACAAGATGTTTTTCATGAATGACAAAATCTAAGATCTGAAACTCAGCCTCACTGCTTCTTCCCCAATGGCAAGGTTTGCAAATAGATGACCATGAATAATACGGAAAATAATCCAAAATACTCCCTGTCACTGTGGTGGCTTTGCAGTGCTAAAAGGAGTAAAGCACGATAGCTTGGTTTCATTTTTTTAATATGAAAATGGAAGTGGCAATTTATACCAAGAGTGATGTAATAAAATTAGTGTGAAAGGAAAGCTTTTGTCCTACCTTCTGATGCTCATGAGTAGCTCCTCAAACTGTGTTTCCGGAAGGCCTTGTGGCACAGCCTAGGCTGTGTTTCAGATCTAAGGGTCTCGCATTTCTCTGGCCTGTTCTTTGTATATTCCCTCTTCAGAATATACCCCACTTCTGTACAGCAGACACTTTGTAACCTCTGCATAGCAAGCATTTATATTGAGTTATCTGTTACGTGATTTTCTTGATCCTTTCTCTGAATGGATTACACAAGTAGTCTAGGCCAGCAATCTGCCCAAAGCAACAGCCATCACTGGCCAGATTTCCTCTGATATTCCCTAAACCCAGACTTTGTGAAAGGAGTTCATCTAGTTTTGGCTACATTTGGGTATATTTGAAGCATGATGTTAAGATTTAGTTTAAAATTATCTTTGTTTACCTGCTCTATTTTCACATAGTATCTCAACACTGAATAAGTTTGGTAACTTGTGATTTTTTTTTTTTTGTTTTAATCCTCTCCTTCCCCCCAGTTGTTCAGACTTTCATTTAGAAGCACAAAGAAATAACTTTTTAAAAAAACTGTTATTTTTTTAGCTGAGTACAGTAAATGCAGTCCATTTCAGACCAATAGTCAAACCGCACATATAGCCTTTTGACTCAAATGTATTAAAGTATTGAAGATAATGTTCTCTTGATAATGCTTCATGATGGGAAAGCATTCCTCCCTTTTAAAAAGTGCCTCTGCATTTATCTTACTGCAGCATTCCCTAAAAGATTGCTAATGTGGAGCTTTATAAATAATCCTTTCTGCACTGCTGTAAGAGTAATTTAATGGACATTTCTGGGAGCACATGGTGATGGGACGATATTTATAGGAAGTATCAAGGGGTGTCTGACAAACTGAGGTGCATGCTTTGGCTTTTGAGTCAGAGCTCAGAGCAGAGAGGAGGGTGTTGATATTGGTGAATATACAGTTTGATGCTGTGCAGTGTGAGCACACTTTGTGCCTACTGTTCCCAGCCCACCCACCATGTTCCGAGAAGAGCTCAGCTCTTCAACTGTTGTAAACATTGCTCCAGCTGTGTGAGGCCAGTGGAGTGGCTACAGTAGTTGCTGGAAGGCCAACCAAGGCCAGCCTTAATTATGCAGTCTTTTTAGAGAAAATAATTTATATGTTCCCAACGCTGAGCAAACAAAGATTTCCTCTTAACCCTACTATAGCAGGAAGCCCTTTTCCCGAAGGGCAAGGTTTTTTCCTTTTGGAATGGCTTCTCTTCCTGCAAGCCCTCACTGAATCATCAGTCCTACCTGGCCATGCCTCTGAATCCAGCCCCTTTTGCCAAGCATCTTGTTTCTTACAGAGGGAGATTTCTCTGTGCAAAATTCTGCAATACTTTTTAGACAAATAAGGCTGTAGAGTGGTTTTTTTTCTCCTCAATTTTTTTTTTTTTTGAGACATGCACTGTGGTGTGTTTTGGGATACCAGGAACCTGTTCTGTAAGATTTAATGCTGCCTTTCACAAATACACCTTCATGTGTCCTCTTCTTTAATTGTGTATTTGTTTTGTGAAAACAACCAGTTGTGTAATACTGTCTTTTAGGTAGAACCTTTTGTGGCAGGGGGAGACTGAAGACTTTCTGAGCAGTTGTTTAGCATGGCTGGTGTTTGAGGCAATTGTTTCATGTGGTTTGGATGGTTCTGTACTGTTGTTGGAAGAAGAGAGGGACACTGAATTAATTGTTTATATATAAATTATTGATTACTTTTAAATTAATGCAACTGAGAAGAGAAGCATGTGTTAAAAGTTTCTAGGGTTCATCAACCACCATCTGTTACTTAAGTGAATTTGATGTTGGAGCATAAATAAGGCATTAGGTGAACATGAGTATCTTTCAGTAACAGCAGAATTTTGGAGCTGAACAGGAAGACTGTAAATATGAAATAATAGGAACAGAATGGAGTGAGATAACACAAACAGCTCTAACCAAAGAGCTGGCAGGAGGCATTATTGCCGTTGCAGATGTATGTTGCAGATAATATAAGCACTTGAATAACGCTATCCTGTCCCCCTTCCCACATGCTTAGCAGCTTCCTTCCTTCCTGAGTACAGTGAGAGCTGGGGACCTGTTGTGAGTGCATCATCTGAACCTGTCTAATCGTGGCTTTTGAATTCGGGTTCCTAACTAGGAAGATCTGTATCGCTGGCCTTTCTCTTCTCCAAAGTGGAATCTGATACGGATTCACTAAGTGGCATGGAGGGGGAAAGAAGCGATTATCCTTCCATTAGCACCTTAATTTTCCTCTAGTTTGGGACTGACTTTAAATGGTAAATCTGTCTGGGAGTGGGGATGGAAATCATTGATAAAGCTGTGAATGGTTAAAAAGTTTGAGTTACGGGAAAGATCAGTGATGGAACAACTCGTGATCAATATGTGGTATGTTGACAAATACTGAGACTAAAAGGTGCACATCATAACCGGTAAGACTCTCAAATGCTTTATATACGTGACCTGAAATGTGAACCAAAACATATACCGAGTTCTGGGAACTGGGGATCATGGTACTTAACAGAGATTTTATGTTATCTCTGTGGGACATAGTGGAAAATAACTTGATGGAATTCAAATGATGATTGCTTAAGAAAACATTTACCTTAGTGACCTGCACAAACTCAGATAATTATGGAATACCTACTCGAAACTCGTCTGTATTTCAGCTAGCTATGATACTTCTTTATTTCTTGACTTCCTATGATTAATATTAAACACTTGCTGCATTCCAGCTGAGTGGAGGTTGTCTCCTTTGTGGCTAACATGGGTTTTTTGCATTTATTTGAAGTATCTTGTACTAGAAAGTGAGTTAAAACCAAAATTATAGCACAAATTGTCTATGATACAAGGATACTGAAAAATTAGTACACCCTAAGACATCTTTGTCCATTTTACCACAGCTTATTCAATGCTGTGATGTTCTGCCTCTTGTGAGCCTTGGGGTTCAAGTATGTACCCAATAACTGATTGCCCAGCGGAGCCTCCAGCATGGCCAACAGTTCCTAGAAGTTATTTTTGCCTGTCTGGCACGTGTGCTGTCCCCTCTTCCCCAAGCCATGCCTTTTGAATTGCTGTTATTATTTCAACAGAGCAGGTGAAGTACTGGGTAGCTGGGTCACTCGCTAAAGTGTCCTGAATTCTCAGTTTATAGATTCACCACGTGTTAGGATAAGGATAGTAGATGAGGGCAAGGCTGCGGATGTTGTCTACCTGGACTTTAGTAAGGCCTTTGACATGGTCTCCCACGGCATTCTCCTGGAGAAGCTGGCAGCTCACGGCTTGGATGGGCGTACACTTTGCTGGGTAAAAAACTGGCTGGATGGCCGAGCCCAGAGAGTGGTGGTGAATGGAGTGAAATCCAGTTGGCGGCCGGTCACGAGCGGTGTTCCCCAGGGCTCAGTTCTGGGGCCGGTTTTGTTCAACGTCTTCATCAATGATCCGGATGAGGGGATTGAGTGCACCCTCAGCAAGTTTGCAGATGACACCAAGCTGGGCGGGAGTGTCGATCTGCTTGAGGGAAGGCAGGCTCTGCAGAGGGATCTGGATAGGCTGGATCGATGGGCCGAGGCCAACTGTATGAGGTTTAACAAGGCCAAGTGCCGGGTCCTGCACTTTGGTCACAACAACCCCATGCAACGCTACAGGCTTGGGGAAGAGTGGCTGGAAAGCTGCCCGGCGGAAAAGGACCTGGGGGTGCTGGTCGACAGCCGGCTGAACATGAGCCGGCAGTGTGCCCAGGTGGCCAAGAAGGCCAACGGCATCCTGGCTTGTATCAGGAATAGTGTGACCAGCAGGAGTAGGGAAGTGATCGTGCCCCTGTACTCGGCACTGGTGAGGCCGCACCTCGAGTACTGTGTTCAGTTTTGGGCCCCTCAGTACAAGAAGGACACTGAGGTGCTGGAGCGTGTCCAGAGAAGGGCAACGAAGCTGGTGAAGGGTCTAGAACACAAGTCTTATGAGGGGTGGCTGAGAGAACTGGGGCTGTTTAGTTTGGAGAAGAGGAGGCTGAGGGGGGGACCTTATTGCTCTCTACAGCTACCTGAAAGGAGGTTGTAGTGAAGCGGGTCTTGGACTCTTCTCCCAAGAAACTAGCGATAGGACGAGAGGGAATGGCCTCAAGTTGCGTCAGGGGAGGTTTAGACTGGACATCAGGAAGAATTTCTTTACCGAAAGAGTGGTTAGGCATTGGAACAGGCTGCCGAGAGAGGTGGTGGAGTCATCAACCCTGGAGGCGTTCAAAAGAGGTATAGATGTGGCACTCCAGGGCCTAGTTTAGGAGTCATGGTGGTGTTAGTTGATGGTTGGACTTGATGATCTTAGAGGTCTTTTCCAACCTATGATTCTATGATTCTATTGAATGCCTTGCTGTTACCCAGATTACTTTAACTAGCATGAGTTGTGTGATTTAGATTGTGAATACAGCGTTCAATCATAATGGTAAGAGCAAGCAGGTTTGTTGTTGTTTGGTTTTTTTAATAAAAGACATAAGTGTAGAAATAAATAAACAAACAACCCCATGTTTAGTCTAGTTGCGTTTATACTATGTGAGAAAGCTCTCCTTTTGTGCTGTAAACAGCTTTGCTCTTTCCCCTTCTGATAAGAGGTACCAAGGGTTTAGCCTTTGTGTCTTCCACCTTTTCAGTGGGGCATCTTTAGCTTTTACAGCCATTATTCCCTTTCAAGTCTTCTAGAGAATTTATACGAGTTTAATCTCTCCTGCTGCCCTCCTTCTTCCAGATCCTATTCGTTTCTTGAGTAGGAGACAGCTGGGGCACCCTCTTAGTTAGAATAAAGGCTGTCTCCCTTCCATATGTATGTAAATGTTTCTACATATTAAGCATCAGTCCGTTCACTAAACTGCTTAGGTTTTGCCTCAATGAGGTGTTAAATTCTCTTCTCTCCCTTCAATGGATGCTGCCCCTTGCTGCAGAACACAGTTTCACTGAGGGCCCGTGTTCTGTATCAGTCTGTACACTGGAAACAGCGTGCTGTAGTTGTATGTAGCTTATTACTAGCTCTTGACAGAGACCAGCCACCACCCATCACGCAGGGGAAGCCTACAAAAGAGGAAAAGGTTGGAAATCTGAGCAGATTTCCAACCTTTTCCTCTTTTGTAGGCTTCCTAGCATCTTCTCATTTTAAGAGCAAGTCTCCACTGAACTCTGCTTTGTTCTCCTCAGCTCTATGATGAAGCATATGTGACTGCCATACTAGCAGTGGTACCAGAAATTCGGACTTTGCTTTCAGTTGGAGACGTTGTATCTTGGTTAGTCATTCCATTAGCGTCTTCTAGGAAAGGCTATTTTCTATCGCTGCTTATAGTCTGAAAAAGGTATAAGGTAGTCCAGTCCTTAGTTAAATAGAAGTAGAAGCAGCAGTGGCTTCACTGGAGCTTGGTACAGGACACTACAGAAGTTGTGAACATCCTGATTAGCTCTGTTTGGTTCAGTGCAGGCAGGCCAAAGCTGTTTTCCTCAGTGACCTTTCTGCATGTGAGACTTCATCGCCCATTCCTGCTTGCTTACGTTTATTTTGTGGGAGTCATACTGAGAATAAAGTGACTCAAAATAGACAAATGGGTAGAAATAATTCAAACTGCGTATGATCCTAAACCTCCCTCTCAGCTGCAAATAAAAAGCTAAAGCTGGTGTGCCATTAACTTCTCACTTTATGCCCCAAGTCTGTGCCTTTGGGAAGCTCACAAAGTATAAGCTGGATTCAGGTACGTGTTTCGTGAACATTCACACCCCATTTGCTAGACAAAGGAGACTCCAGAGAAGTGTCCTGAAAACTCGTGAAAAGATGAGTTGAGTCTAATTGTTTGTGAACTTTTTTCTTACCCCTGACTTTTCTTGGGGGGAATTAGAATAACAGGCATAACGATGGGATCTCTACATTGATTAAATGTTGTAGCAACCCTGCCACTGCCCCCAAGCTGCAGTTTGCCTTCTAAAAAAACCAAAAAAACCCCCCAAAACCCTAATCCTAAAAAAGTCAGTATGCTGCTGAGAGTAGAAAACTTGATTGTATCTATCTGACTTGGTAGAGTGCCAGCAATACCAAATAAAGATTTGAAGGTGCTTGCTTGTTTTAAACCAGTTTGAGAGCTTGAGAAGCACTTCCAGAAAAGCTCTACAAGCGAGCTCCACGTATCTCAATAATGTGATTTCTATTTTTTCTTCTTCCTTTTTTAACATCTCCACTGAGCATTTTTTATGTTGCATGATATCCAGTTCTGATTCTGCTTGCTTGGGCCCATCCACAGCAGATCTCCACTGTCTGCAAAGTGGCCTTCAGTGATGCGTAAGCTACTCAAATGTATTTTGGATGGAAGAAACACAATGTAGCTTAAAAACTATCTCACCAGCCAAGTGGAAAGATAGAGTTTAATTGCCTTTTCATATTTGCTACTTTGTTTACGAAAGACTTAGTCACTGTTAAATATTTAATGTCACTCGGTATTGTACTGTATTTAGGCTGTGTCCTTCCAACAAAATGGGATTTTTTGTTACGATTGATAGAACTTCATTTTACTCAGCTAGGCCGGTGTTTGAACTGCTAAGAGTTAATGTACTGTTGGAAAAAATCTTGAGCATAGTGTAATATAGGTGCAAGTGATGTAAAGCAATGAAGGCACAGTCCCTGTCGGGGGGATCCAGGAGGGAGGGCAAAAATGACACAGAAAAATTGAACAATAAACACTAGAACATGCCCTGCTTAGCTAGTGATATGGTTAACTCTTGCTTATCTAAAAGCTGTTTTATACAGCTTAACTGCTATCTAAAAAGTATTGCTAAGAACTTTGCGAGAGATTCTTCTGCTTTCTGCTATGAAGTAGGAGTTGAGGCTAACCTTTTGTAGTGGTGGAAGATTGCAATTGGAGACAGACCTGCTCAGTAACCAAAATATTTTTTTCTTTTTTTTTTTTTTTTTTTTTTTGGGTTGGTTGGGGGCTTTTTGGCATGTTGGTTTTTTTTTTTTTTTTCTTTTGTATGTTTTGTATTCCTCTTTCTAGCTAAGGAAACCTTATTGGTCTCCAGTGTCATTTTAGCAGCTGGATTAGTTCCAAAGGGTTTAGGCTCAGACAATCAGCATTTTAGACTCTCAGTGAAACTCTGCTGACAGCCACAAAATATATGTCTCTGTCTCTCCAAACCACGATGTCATTCAGCCCAGTATTTGGCCAGTGTTGGATTGCTTGTTTCCTTCATTGTTTGTGCAACTTTTCCATTATAATTTCTGTCAGTGGTGAGGTCAGATGGCAATGATGACATTCTTGGCATAGCTTCTTTTTTTTTTTTTGTCATATCCTTAGAAAAAATAATCCCACAGTAGCACTTAATTCAGTTTCAGTATTGCCTTATTTGTCCTATTGGCTTGATGACTTGTACTCCTCATCCAGCTACTGTGACTACAGCCAGGCAAATGTCACAGGGTGGTATTTGCTGTTACTTGAATAACGTTATCCTTGACCTCTCATATGTGCTTTCTGTTGAGGATTTTATAAGCAAATTTTTATTCCTGGTAAGGGGAGAAGCGGTGGGAACGTGGAATTGCACAAATGCATGTATCAGCACAACAGTAAGTGTGTCAATTAGTGCAGCTAGAGACAGGAACAATTACTACAAGAACTTAGGACGATCACACAGCACAGACCCGAACAGCAACTGTTCTAAGTAACAGGCAGTTCTAAGGATTAATGTCTTACGAGCAACCAGTGCGCAAGGAGACACTGCATAAAAAGCACACAGGGTACATGTTGAACTAATGGCAGTTAAACTGGAAATCTGCGTATCTGCTGTTTCTGATTTCTAAATGGTTGCACCTTTATTATGATGCATTTCTTACAATGCGAGACCTTAAAACTAAAACATAATTCATTGAATCACAGAAAACCAGTGCTTTCGAGCAGGCTGTGCAGCAGCTTTGAAGGCACCTGTTCAAATGACAGAAGACTGGAAAAATCTGTTCTTACATCATACTCGCAGAATTTTCTACTTGAAAACAGTGACATACTGACTTCTCAAAGTTTGTCTTGTCCTTTTCCAGCACATTGTAAGAAAGACTTGGCTGGTGGATACACCAGGGAGTTCATGGAATATTTACAAACAGATCCTTTTATTGCAGTGAGGAAAAATTTATGATGTGTGTAAGAGAACTGGGAGAATGCTCAGCTATTCTGTGTTGTGTATGTGTTTCTGGCAGTGTTGTTGCCACCTTGGCAGAGAGAATCCATCGCACCTTTTGTACCAAGCTACATTAAATTTAGGAAGGCAACCCTGACCTTTCATGCCTTGTCCTAAAAAAAAAATGCTCAATAGCAGATGAAATCCCAAAAGCTGATGTTAGTGTTCAAGCCAGCGCTGTGCTAGCTTTACTCTTGCTACTTGCAGAAGATCTAGTATGTTAAAAAGTTTGGCCTAGGAACTTGTATGTTTGGTACTGGATGCTACAGTTGTTAAGGTGTAGAGATGTTTATTGTTTTTTAAAACTACCTGTTTTCTTAGAAACTTTCACCTTCCCAACTGACAAGATTTTCAACAGTCTGCTTCCTTGTCTTCTCTGCACTTTATTAAAAGAAGGACCTTTCCAAGTCATCAGTCGTTTCTCATTCCACTGATGCAAGAACTTCTAAAAGTAGTTGCTCCCTCTTCCCTCCAACTTATTTCATGTGATACCACTGATTATCCAACACTTCATTCTCAAGCAATATTTTCATGAATGTCTGAGTCCTCTCCAGGTGCGTCACTTTTCTTTGAAAATTATGACACATTGATCAAAAATTACAGAAAAGAGCAGACTGACAGTAGTTTTTCTCATATACTAGAGGTCAGGTGGGTAGGAAAGAGTATGAGTGGGTGGGAGGATGGAACTGCATTGATACCAGAAACAAAAGTGGAGTCTGATTATTAAGACTGGTGGGGAAAAAAAAACCAACCAAAAAGCATCTGGGGTTCAACAAAGAGGGGGGGAAAAAAAAAAAAAAAAAAA
>WAAD01036000.1:12178-37237 GCA_013389945.1 Fregata magnificens | reverse complement strand
ACAAAACAAAACAAAAAACAAAGAGCATCTGGGGTTCAAATACTCACTGTCAATTATTTGCAATATGAACTATTGGAGAGTTATCTGTTAGCATTGAACTTCTTGATGCAAGGGGCAGGACCTCTTTGATCAGACCTGCTCTTTATTACTTTCAGACTGTCTTGCCTATATCATTTTCAGGCCCTTTAGCCCATGCTCCCCACCCTCTTACCTACAGAATCAGTCTGTCCAACCTTCAGGAATTTTCCATGCTGTACATCTTTTTGATTTCTTCCAGACCCAACTTTTTATACTTTCATTGGTTCCCTTTTATCTTTGTGGATAACACAGCTCCTACATGCAGAAATGTTTATTGTCAATATATTTTTCTTTTTTATTTGCTTTGTCACGGTGAATCTTTCTGTAAGAAAAGGTGAATGGTAACGTTGTCTTTTGAAAGAAATCTGCAAGGACTGAGGCCCACAGGCATCAAATGGCTGATTTGAGGAAGATCTGTATGTGTGTTTTCTAGATGTCACAAAAACTACTTTTAACACTATTGGGTTTGTTAATTAATGATCTTGCACCAAAACACGGCCTTGCTGAAAAAAAACAAACAGTGACTCTCCAAGATTTCTTGTTCTTTGCTTATTTGCCCGCCCAGTTTTATTACTCTCCTCTTGAATGCTTGCATTTCATTATCACCATGTATATGTGACTGGGTTTCTGAGAAATGTTCCAAGTGTTTCTTTATGGAAGGTTTAACTCCTTCTGCGGTGTATTAAGAGGTCAGGACTGAATTACTAAATGTGCACAGAAGTTAACACAGCTTGCTAACAGGCTAAGCTATGCACAGGCAGCTTGATGTGACTTCTGTTTGGCTTATTTAGGCATGAGCTATTGAGGTTTTCTTGTATCTATGACTATATGCACTTCCTTGTGATGTACATCAATTGCATCAACACTTAACTCGGTATTTTTATGAATTAAGGTGTCAAATGAGAAATGGCGTAGGATGACTTTTTTTTGGAGGGAGAGCCCTCGTAAGGGAAGCAAGCACAGACTACAAACACTCTTCCAGCTCTTACCAGCAGATGTCACAACAATGACAGTAAGGAAGAGAGAAGGTTTGTTTGGTTTTTTTCAGTTTCCAGACAATATTTAAAGCTAATAAACTTAAATAATGATTAATAATAATAAACCAACAAAATCTTCACTCTGAATTTGCAGAAACAGCTCAGAGAACTTGTATAGCTTGACTTCTCTAGCAGATCAATCTTTTCTAAAACAAAATTCATGGTACATACAAGCCTTTGCAAAGCAAGCATTCCATTTTTATTGCTGCTTTATCTTAAAGTCTGGTTAATTTTTTTCCTTCTGTTCTCTTTTACATGTAGCAGGTGTTACTGGTAACAAAGGTAACAGCAGGTTATTGTAAAATAATAGAGAATCTTCCTTTCTTAGAGAATCTTGGCAAATGACAATGCTTTTTGTGTGTTAAGAATGACTGATAAACATTATCCTTTTTAGTACGCAGAATAAAGTTCAGGGTTAACTTCCATTACCAGACAAGTCTGTATGCAAAACTAGGCATGAATTTAAATATATTAGAAATCCTTTTTCCTTTCCATGTTGGACTCAGTATGCTCTTAATGGCCTTTCACATACCTTAATACTTCAATCACTACAGCAGTGGCTAGTTCCTGAATATTATTCTTGTAAATTAATTAAAGCCAAGGCGGGGGGGACCATTTGGAAAAGATCTCAGTCCTCACCTAATTCACTACAGCAGAGTGAGCATTGGATTCAAAGCATATGGTGGTATTTTGAGTTAGGCTGGGAGAGAATGCAGGGAGAGGGAGAGAAGTGCGGAAACAAGCAGAGGGAAGCAGATAGCACACGTAATGCCGTGGAATATTGTAAGGAAATACTAGCTACAACAAGAGAATCAGAAGGCCTTGATTCTGCCAGCACTTCCTTTGGGTTTGGGTCCTAAACGAACAGAAGCTTCTGATTAGTCTTCTAAAGGAACTGATTCTAACAAGACATGCCTTCTCTCTGATTACCTGAAATTACAAAACAGTGCTCTGCAACGTAGAAGCAGTGTTTTCACAATGCCTGGAATAAAGTCTCCCCTCTGCAACGCAACAGATATGGGCGTCAGCATGAGTGCTGAGGGTTAGCCATGCTCAGATTTAAATGCCCTGGCGTGACTGCATATCCTATCATCTCTCCTATCCTATCAATCAGTGAATCAGTCTTCAGCCTGTTTGCATCTGAAAGAAGACTTGAATCGACAGTATACACAGTCAATCCATGGATTATTACTAGTGTTGGTATACGCTAATTATATACTGGCTAATCATACTAGAAAACATGTGGAACAGCTTTCAAACTCCTTGTGCTATTTTTAGTAAAACTCAGATATAATTACTTTGCATTCAGTTACTGGCACTGTAGCTACCCCTTTCTGCTATATTTATAGATAAAAAACATTGGTGAAGGTAATCGGTCAGGACATGCACTCTAAATAAGAGGCTAATCCTAAACTGGCCCATGTTCTCACTGTGCAATGTGAGTAGGAGATCACTGTGTGATCGCTGCTCCCTTTCTCCCTCGGGCAGGCGTGCATTGCTAACCAAAGGCCAGAGCTTTTGCTTCAATGTTGAATTTGGAACACTTGCATACTTTAATAGGCCTAGGGATTCCACAGAGAAGTAAAAGAAGACCCTGTAACAAAACTGCAAGGGAGATAAAAATCTATATCTCATCTCGGTGATATTAGTGCTGCTGAAAAGATTTTTTAAGGCGTGAATCTACTGTACAATTCCCAATGGCATTGCCCTCAGTACTGCTTGATCAGCCAAGATTTGGCAAATAATTTAGACTTTGTAGGAACTTTACATCTATTTCTGAAACAGTTTAACTGCATCTTGCCTATGATAATATCCTTTCAGGAATGGTAATTACTGTTTATGATGCACTCCCTGAATAATAATTTCTGGAATAATTTCTCAAAATAATCTTGTGATCATCTAATTGAAACAATGATACTTGCAAATAGGAAATCACTAGTTGTTGTGCAAACTGATACTCTGTCAGCACTGGTGATCGTTCATTATGTATGTATAGGCTCACTGTTGCTGGCTCTAAGTTGAGCCCCAAACTCTTATCATATTGCTTCAAAATTGCCACTCTTCTAGGGGGAATATTAAATGTCCCTCATTTCATATGTCACAACTGAGCATACCTGTTTACCACTGCATTGCAAATAGGGACTTTCTTCCCACTCTGCCTTTGGGTCTGCATTTTAAATAAATGACAACACATTTGCATTCTTTTTATTTATTTGAACACTATGATTTAAGAGCCTAAATGCAAGTTCTTCCCTTTATTTCTGCAAGTAGCACTGCAATCATAACTTACAAAAATGTTTAAAATACAAAATGTACATGAAATTACAATACAAGGCTCTGTAAACATCTAGAACTTAATCTTTTATGTCCCACATTTTTAAATATAAAACTTCAATTTGAACGATTTCCGAACCTCAAGGAATGACATCCATTATGAGTATCAAAAATAGAGTTTCAAAGCTTTGTTTGTATCGGAACAAAACTGTCATGTTATTTTCATTCTTTGGTTTAAAAAGGATGGCAGTTCCCCTGATAACATGAAAGTTTTACTACAGAAATTCAGATTGCTAGTTTATGGTAACTTCAGAAATCACACCCCACCCCTGACCCCTGGATTAATACACTACCCTTAATTTTTTGTTTTTTAACATTGATCTGTGACCCTCCTTATAGAAAAGCTACCTCATGATTAAGGCTTTCCTTTAGGATAATCTAAATTATTAAAAAGTTTTGGGAAAAGTATTCAGGGAGAAGAAAGGACTTAAGGGCAAGGAAGTGGATGCCAACAAAAGATCAACAGTTGCCGGGTTCTGTTGTTTAATTAAATTTGCATAGTCCAATAGAGATTGTGTGCTTTTTATATCCTAAAATTATACAAGATTAACAGTCTTTACCTACGTTATCACACAAGCTAAAATAAAATTAAGACCCTTGTATTGAAGCTTTTACAAGGCAAATACAAAACTGCTTTAGTATCCAAAGCTATATATATATTTTTTTTTAATTTCGTTTTTAAATAGGAAAGCGTCTCTATGTCTACAGGCATCAAGGTATTTAAAGGCATCAGAAAATTTAGTGCATAGCAACTCCGGATTGTTTGGGCTCCTATATTTTAGGTACAGTGTGAATTCCAGCTACTTGGAGAACTTGCAAGGAGAGTCTGTACCAGTAGGATAAAGGAGCATAAATCCCATACAGTATGAAAAGCTTTAAAGTTAGAATTCTCTTACAAACAACGGTTAATGCAAAAGACCCGATACATGAATGAAAACTGGAACACACCTTGCCACCAGCACACAGTCTGAAGACAATTACATAGTTTACAGTTGTGTGGGTTTTGTTGGGGGTTTTTTGTTTGTTTTGGGTTTTTTGTTTGGTTTTTTTAAGTGATAAAAACATAAGGAGATGTATTTCTGAGCATGTGAATCCTTTTCTAGGATCTTTAACATAAATGAGTAGAGGACAGAGTAAAAGCACCATTGCTGAGGGACAATTACAATATCACACTTTTCAGATTACAGCCCTGCCAATTTTTTTCTGCAAATTTAAAGATTTGCACCATTGAACAATACATTCACAAAAAGGATGCTTAAGATTCCCAGCACGCACATAGTGGCCTTGCATTAAGTTGTTTGAAATAACTGTGAAACATCAAGATAGTAGCCTTAGGCTGCACTCTTAAAAGGAAGTACATGATAAAGAGTTATAATTTCACCCACTTAATGTATGGTCTTTTTAAAAGTTCCTGATTCAGCTATTACAAAGATGCGATTATAGCTACTTTAATGGTATTGCTTGGGCACTGACTTTAAATTCAGGTGTAATGTTTTGCCTGCAAAAGACTCAATGGAAAGTTTTCCCCATGACTGTCTGCCAAAATGCAACATCAGTAGAATCTGTGTTTACTCTTACAGGTGTTATAATTCAGAAATGGTATCCACTTTAAGACCATTTTACTGTAATTTTAAGAGTATGTAGTAATTTTCTACAGAGAGAGGCACGTGCTCCACATGTGTTAAACCATTAAAATGTCTGCAAATGCCTGAACTAGTTTAACTGCAAATACACTTTCTGTATTTAAAAATGTTTGAGTGTATTCGCTCTTAACCTTCGTTAGAGCATCATGGCTCACCCAAACGAGGAACTATAACCAACATCTTGAACGTTTTGAGGTTCAGTGTATTTCTGATCTTACCTTGCTGTGATTGTTGTACCCTGTATGTTCCGTATCAGAAAGCTTTGTAAACGACAGTGTCTTCTGGGGGAGGGAAATGTTTGTGGCCTAAGCAGGCAGTTTCAGATCCTCTCCTAGGTTTCTAATCATAGAGGCCTGAGACTTTTAATAACTACGTAAACAGATTGTTTCAAATGTATCAGATGATGTGGGTAAGGGAAATGCATCCTTTGAGCACAGCACAAAGTTTACTGCTGCTATGAATCTTGTGTATTTCTTTGGTAGCTTCTGCTTCACACGTTTACAGTTAAACATGGGCAAATTATACTACCTAATCACTAATTCACAGTAAATTACTTTTTAGCAAACGGACGTTTATAAACAGCTTAAGTTTAAGGAACGGTAATTGTCATCTCCTTAGGACTTCCAAGTGGCATGGTCAGGCATACAGTGTATAAAAGATACAGATGTGATCAAACAATTTATTGCATGGAAAACTTGAATGCCACTGAACTGGTGATTTCAAAACCATATTCTGTAGGGATAACAGGAACACTTAGATCCTCAGCAAATACTAAAATTTCTCCTGTATCTAACATGGCTTTGATGTTGCTGTTCTTTAATCTAAAATCCTACTGCTCAAATTTGATTACAAATGTAACTTTCTAAGAAAAAGCTATTTCAAGAAGGAGCCTGTGCTAATAAACAACAGGAAGATTATCCACAAAGTTATAAAAGTTAAATTTTGGAATGTCATTTTTATCCCAACACTTTCATGATGGAATGGTCTTTTTGCAGCCTATCAAGTAACATTTTCAGTTTATAAACAAGTGCAGATCTACATTTGGCTTTGCTTCCTATGAATCTAAGAAAGAAAACACTACAGTATTTGTATACACAATGGCTTCCACGGCATTGGCTTCAGATGACAGGTATGATTTGCCACTGGAAGATCGTATTAAAAAAAAAAAATTAAACAATAGAAGCTTTAAAGGCTTTCCAAAATGACCAAAAGGTGTTACAAATCATCAGTTACAAACTATACTATCTCTAAGGGAAAGCAGCACACTGAAGATGTGTATTAAATCTTTTTCCACATTCAGTACTGTGAATATTATAAGAGCAAACTAACATCTCCACACATCTGAAGCACTTACAATATAAAAGTATTCTATTTAAATGCAAAAAGCAAAGCTTGTTTGTAACTTTAAAACAGTTAAAATATCTGGTGTAGATTCTGTGTGTCCATTTTAAGAAGTCTCTTTACAGCATCTGAGGAACTATAATTAAAATGCTCTGTCTCTACATCAAAAATGTAACCCACTAAAAGGGCTTTGCAAGGATCCACTGTTCCAGTTCATAAAGGCCACAGAGTTGGAAGCACAGTGAGTCTAAAGAGGAAGAGGACGAAGAAATATTCAGAGAAACTGTTAAGTTTTCATGGATGTTTAGTTGTAAGCTTATCTGTTACTGGATTCCATCAGATATTCTTGTCTCCAGAGATCCAGGACATGTACGTGCAGACTGGCTGGCCACTGTTGTTCCATGTGACACTGAGATCTGTGACATATCTCTTCCTATGATCTCATTCACTACAAAAAAAAAAAAAAAAGGTAACTGGTTTTATGCTTTCCAAACTCATCAGCGTATCCCTTTTAAAAAGAAATATTTCAGTGCTAAGCCTTGATGCAGTTAAGTAACAGAGGATGAATGAGGAACCTAACTTCAGTAACAGTTGAGCAAGGCGGGGGGGGAAGTCAGTCCTAGTTTCTTAGTGTTACACTTTGTATGTACCATAATGCATGTTGGAAAACCCCTAAAACACTTGAAAATAAGCAGATATATATTCATGACAACAGGTAACTGAAAGGCACAGCATAGGTCAGTTTAGTACAGATTTCCCCCCAGAACTCTTTCTGTTCAAGAGCGTTACAGGCGCAACAAGTAACTCTAACTCCTGGCTCTTTCAAGCTACTTGCAGAACTTCCTCAGAACTTCGATTTGCGTTAATAGAATATCCTTTTTAATACTAGATATCTATTTAATCGGCCAGTTTTCTGAATACTTGCATTTCTGAAATTGCAGTAACACAATCTTCCTCAGTTATCAGTCAACTTTTCTATAGTGAAGAATTAAGATTGACTAACATGCAGGTCACATCAGTTTGTGTGTCTGTGTGTGTGTCAAATTCAGCAAGGATTAGTCAACTATTACTATTTCCAAGTGAGGGACACCACTGTGAATATAACAAAGTAGCACTTAAGTTATCAACAAATGACAATTTTGGAGTGTTACTGTAAAGCCTAGGTAATTGACTGCAGCACAATTGAGTTTGGAAGATGACAAAAATAATTATTTTAATTGATGAGCATAAATGCAGTGATATAAATGTCCATTTTACAAAATGGGCAATGGTAAGTTTAACTAAGAAAACTGATAATAGTCTAAGTGGACATGAAAAATATCACCTTAAAGAGCAACAACAAATTTTAGATAAATATTAGAGGATAACCAAAATACAAATTATTATTTAGTAGTTAGAGGAGGCAGTCAATCGTGGTGTTTCCCATGATTGAGCAGCAGTAGGTATACGGTATCTCTTATTCAGCAAGACTTTGAATATGGTGAATTATAGTAATAAAATAAAAGCCTCTGACATGAGTTTGTTTGGGCCTTCTATAAACAGGCATTTAATGGGATCCTTTTGTTGAGTGAGGACCATTCCCAGTAACAATAAGAACTTTTTGTTTTGCTAGTAAGCTGCTTCTATTGAAAATCTTAACAGGTTTGGAACCTAGGCTTTTGCTTTTTTGTTTTCCACTGGGTAAGTTTACACAACAATATTGATATGCTTCACCACCCTTCTTAATGCTTCCTTAATTTTCCATAGCAGGATTTAGCTTCCTACTAACCATTCCTGTCTGGTAGAAGCAGAACAAAATCAATCTACAGGTAGCATAAATTGCTCTTTATAAAGTGTTCAACAGTCCGAGTATTGCATTTTGCTGCAGCAGTAGCATAAGTGGGTCTGAAAGAAAATGTGACTCCTCTGAAGTATGTATAACATATATAAAATCCAGCTGTGAAAACAAGTTTTGCCTATATTCTTTAGGTTTACTTAGGAAAGCTTTAAAATCACCTTATGTCATATACCCGTATGTAACCATGGAGGAGCTATTTGTTATCTAAAAGTCAATCAACAGCAGTGGTATTCCCTTGCATGAATGCAAGGACAGCTTGTTAAAAATACCCATTATGGCAGCCCAAAGGTTAAAACAGTTCAGCTGAGCTATGTAATAACCAGTTCCCTCGAGCATTACAAGACTTGCAATTTATTTGGCTTCAAAAAAAATCGTTCATTCAGTGAACTTAACTGGCACTATGACACTGAAAACTGACTGCAGGTAGGATACTTTTTCAAGTATTTTTATTATGCCGACAAAATGCATAAGTAAATGGCTGTTAAAAAACAAGACCCTTTTTTCTTTTTTTGGGTTTTTTTTTTGTTTGTTTGTGTTTTAACAAAATTTAGATGTTCACATGTAAGAACTATACTCCATCAGCTTCTGTCAGGGCACTCATTAGCTCGCTCTACCTACAGGACCTCTAACAGCTATTATCTACTGTATGCTACTGAACAGTTGCTTTGTGCAAATCAAACATTGCAGCTGTTCAGTACTACTAAAACTTTGATGAGCGGTACAATAAAAAGCAACACAGGTAAATACCTTTTATATTTTGAATTTATTAGACGGTAACTTCCTTTAAGTTTTGATAGATGATATGTATCTGTACTGGCAACATCAAAACAAACTGGTCTATACTGTTGCAACGTTTTGTTGTTCCCACAGGCGAAGGTGTTTAACTGAACAGCCTGTAGCCATGTGGCATTAAATTTTCCTTAAATCACGTTACACTGTGAATACAATAGCTGGTCATGTGGTGTTTTATTTGCCAAAGTTCTGCAGAATTCATTATGTAGAGTAGTAAAGTTACAGGTTAGTTTGTGTTGGTTTGGTTTTTTTTTTTTAAATAATCATCAAGTTGTTCACAAGAGGCTGTTTTACAGCTCAGTGCGATAGCTCTGTCATACCTTTCATTTTGCTGTTGAAGAACTTTTTTTGGCAACATTTTTAGCATGTGGCCAATACAGATTTATCTGGTTTATATGGACTTACATTAGCAACATCTACCATTTCTAAAGGAAACGCAGTACCTTGTCTTCTTCCCAACAGAAAATTCCAGTGGAGTTGTTTTACTTGCCACAGCGATTTTGTTAGGATTGCTAATTTTTAAACCCAACCAGTATTCAAGTAAGTGTTGTTGGTTTTCTGTCTGTTTGTTTAAATAAGAAGTACCTAAGTCGGCGTTTTGTCAGAGCACCACGCAGGCCTAAATAAAAGGCCAGAATCCTTTTCCTGCTGTGCCTGGCAAAGGTGTTTTTTCACTTTTTCACAGACCATAGCCTCCTCGCTAACACATCTTCCTACTTCATACTTTCCAAGAGCACCCATTTCAGCTGTCTGAAAATCTGTAAGGAAGCCGGCAGACTCTGGAAGACTATGCGTTGATTTAGATTATGTACAGATGATGGTAAAAATGCTTCAAAGAAAGCACAGCCTGCAGAAGCCAGTAGCTGAGATCAAAGTGCTCTAACCTTTTGTGGTGCGATAGTCTGGTTGCCAGGTTTGAGACAACTGGGCAGGGCGGTATCGGGATTGATGCAGTAACAGGCTAAATGAGGCATGGGCCCGCTGCCTGACTGGCTGTGCCCATCATGCTTGTGAGCGGTGGAAGGGATGAATGGGGACAGTGGGGAGTACCGATGTAGCATGCAGGCTAGCAGATGGAGGAATGGGCATTTGAACCAGGAAAGCAGCTTTTCTAGAGAAGGCTCGTCTTTTAAAGCCTGAGAAAAACACTGTAAATAAGCCATAATGAATATTTACCAAAATGAGGCAGCCTGGAAGTCCTTTGGAACAGCTCACTGAAGAGATGTACAACTTAGCTTTAAGGCAGCAAATAATGAGATGCCTGCACATATCTAAATTGGAAAATATTTGGCTTTATATGAAGGTGGAGTGGTATAAATTAAAGAAGTTTAAAATGTAAATCATGTAGTCAGTAAGACGAGTTAAAATCCTGCGTAGAACTATACAAGACTGAAGGTGAAATCATATGGCGTTTTCCTTTTTGTATCAATTTGTGATGGAGAAAATTGTATTTGTTTAAAGACTAAAACAGAAATCCAAAGGTTAGTATCCAAATGCATGACACATTACCTTCCTCCACACAGGGTCAATCACAGAACATTTAGTGGTCTCTGATTAAAACTGAAAACTTAATTCATGAGCATAAACACAGGTTTTTCTGTAATGTTGTCTAGCAAAATCCAAGTCCTTAGGGGACAAATTGGGAGAGGAAGTAAATTTCAACAGTCCTGAGAAAGGACAGAGCTCAGGCTATACTGATGATGCTGTACAAACAAAAGAAAACTTTTCTGTAGTTGCAGAAGAACACTTTATCCCACCTTTCCTATTTTTGACTATGGGGTGCATGGGCTACGCTGTCCTAGAAATATAGCTAGAAACATTTCACATGCCCTTTTGCTTAACCTTAAAAGCCATCCGGTTAGCAACTAGATACTGGGAAACCAAGATGCATGGCTTTTTTAATACATGCACTTATTTTTTTTTTTATACAATTTCCTTTCTTTCTTCAGCAAAAGTTTCTAGGGGTAGGCTGCAGAGCTTGTGCAGGATTCAGTAATACAGTTCTCGAGTATGTTGTTGACGTTCTCTATGGTCTGTCTGCCAGGTTAATTTGTGTTGTGTAGCTTATACTTCTGTTGCCTCTTTGAAGAGAGCCAATCTCATGAGACTTAAGATGGAGGTGAACAGTTATGTGAGTAGGACCTTGACTCTTTTCAGTCTACTACCTTCTTCCTGCCACCCCTCCACCCCCCAAGCCCCATATTAAATCACTGCCTGTTTGGTATGTTTGGTGCCAAGTGTTCTGACTGCTAATCCCATACCCTGGACCTCTACTGTCAAGAGATGAGGAACCAGAAATACTTCACATACTAAATAATTGCAGAGATCCAGCTAATATTTAGTACTCGTTTAGTACCTACTGATCACCTAAAATGGTTCTGGATGATCAGTGTCAATTGAGTGGATAACATCAAAAGCGTTATCAAATGTTTTATGTGCTAACAATCCAGGTTGTTAATCTTGAAATAACGACTGGATCACATCAGAAGAGAGAGGGGCAGCACACACTACGCTGTAGAGAAGTGTGGCAGATTCCTCCGCTACAAAAGCGATAACTGCATTTTGAAAACTTGTTTGTCAGATATGGCATGGATCAAAATGCAATACAGCTTTATTTATTTATTTTTTTAAAAATCAGGCTGTGAAATGGAAATGATTTTAACAACTTTCCCATGTCTATTTAATTGACCTCTTGGGCAGTTATCCCAGATTTCAGAATTTCAGCTGTTACTTTATTTGCAATTGTTTCACCATTTTCTTCCTTAGTATTTATACATAGTGTAAGCTGGCTGGTAAATTCATACTAATAGTGCAGAACAGAATTTAACATGGTGGACAGAAAACCTTCTGCTACAGACAGATTAGATTGGACCTGTCAATACTGGTGATACTGTAGTATTGTATTGCAAAGTTTTTTTTGTGGTTTTTTTTGGTTTTGTTCTTCCCCCTCTGTGCTGCATCAAAAAAGCATGAATGTCATCTGGAGGCTCAAGCCCCTATAACCTTTCAAAAAAATTAAGCAGCATACTGACATCAATACCAGCAGAATAGAGTAGAAGATAACTAGCTCTGACTTTTGGATCTGCTGTCAAGCTTGTAAAACAAGAGCAACGCATATTCTGTTTTACTGAGTTGTTCCCATTGTTTTGATTTCACATAGCGTTCTGTTTGCTTTTTCAAGTCCCTACTGACTGCACACAGGAAAGACAGCCGAGCCACCGCGATTGACAGAAAACTGGGCCACAGCTCCTTGGAGGCCTCTTCCCCCCTCCCCCTGCCCTTATCTTTTAGGCTGAGGGCTTTGCCTCTTGGTCACTGAAGCCTTCCACTGGGACAGCTGATAGTCATTGCTCCAGCTGTTTGCTGCATGAACAGCCAGACTGTTCATGAAGATCTCTTAAAACTGTTGCAATTTGCAATCCAGGGTTTTAAGACAAACTAAAATTAGCTTGGACAGCTCAGCCATTTGTGCAGTGAGTGACACATACAGCTAGGGGTAGTGATCTTATCAGCTGTTCCAATAGAGATGCGTCCTGTAAGCAGTGCTGACCAACCCCTCAGGAGAAATTCTCACCTACAAAAAGTTATCCATGTTAGTCAATTTGAACAGAACAAAGCTCTTGTGTTATGAAGCATGGCAACATTATGAAAGCTGGTGCTTTTAATAATAAGTTGCTGAGTGTTTTGGATAAACTAAAAAAAATTTACAAATTTAGAGTAACAAGCTCTTGAAAGAGGAACTGGTGCTTTGATACGTTTGTCAGATCTATGCTTCCGCCCCCCACACTGGTTTGTTTAATCAATTCTACACTGTCACCTTAAGTTATTCCCTCAGTGTGAGACAGATCCATAATTTGTCCATCGACTTGTATACCTGTACCACCTTACTGAATATTTTATCTTAGAATAAAAACACATTTAGATGTAGCCTGATCTCCCAAGATAGGTGTTTGAAGTTCTAACATCAGAAGTAAAGGCATTGTCTTTTTAAATCAAATGCCAACCAAATACTAGCATGCTTCTAAATTGCTCTGTACTTAATTCCCCCTATCTCTGTGAATGCTAAGAGACAAATATTTTGTACTGGAGCACGAAGGAAAATATAAGCAATTCCTGAACCTAAAGGCCTTTCTGGGAATAGTGCAAGTGACCTCTTTTCCCTTGCAGGAAGCTGGTAACCTATAATCAGCACCTATACTTTCTACAGGACAAGAAAATCTCTCTAATAGGCGGTTACCAAGCATTTTAGGTTTTCGTAGGTCAAAATACTGCCTGAAAACCCCCACGGAGAACTACGAGCAAACCAGTTCAGATTACAAACCGTTCAGTATGTAATGGGCAATAGTAGAGACCTAGGGAAAACACATCATGATGCTTCCCCAGGATGTTCCACCAGCCTCTAAAATATGTTTGTCCTAGGGAATTCCTGAGTCAGGGACAGTATCTTTTGTGCTGAATGGTCCCATTTGGATTTTTCTCCCCAGGGTCTTTAAGGTCTGTGCAAAATTCTGTCATCTAGAACATTGAGACAGTAAGTTCCAAAGCTTAACTACATATAGCTGTAGCAATGCTTTTTATACGTGTTGAACTTGCTGCATGATTACTTGGTGGACACTTTTATTATTTTCTCTCCCAAGAAGTATCTTCCATTACCTCTTCGATGCCACCCATTCATTTTATTATCCTTAGCAAATTCTCCTTGTTCATTTTTCTGGCTGGAGAGTCATAGCTGATTAAATGTAACTGCTGTTCCAAATCTTTGCTCATGCTAGTTGTCCTTAACCGAAACACCCTACAAAACAACATGTATGCATCTAATTCTTTTGTGATGTCAGGGACAAGGTGTGGGCACATAACAGATCTATATAGTAGCATTTGTTCATTCTCTGCTGGTTTCCTAAGTATTCCTAGCATTTATTCACCCTTTTAAGGCTACTGTTAACACTACTGAGCAAGTTTTCATAGAATTGTCCATTCTAAATTCAAGACGGCTTTAAATGAGAGTAGTTCACAGAGCTTCTTGCTGTACGTACGGAATTAGGGCAGGGGTGGTTTTTTTCCTTCACTTACTCTAATTTCCACTCCTTTAACTAACTGATTTTCTTTAATCACAAGGTCTTCCTGTAGAGGTATCTAGACAGTTTTTGGTTTTTTCACTAGTCTGAATAGCTGAGCAGCAGCAGTGTCACATTTACCAATTTCCAGTCCGCCCCAAATCAGATTTAAGCAAGAGGTTATACATTACAGTTAATAGTTCAACTGTTGCTTACTCTTCCAGAGCTGTTGTCTGGCATGTCATCTAGTTGAGGTGAATTTTCACTGTCTGTTTATGTGTTTGTTCTGAAACCTTTATACTGACACTTCAATTTGAGACACATCCTGCAACATGTCCCTTTTTCAAAGGGCTTCGGCATGAGAATCCCTAGTTCCTCAACTGTGAACATCAATACAAAAAACTTTGAGTTTATTTATCTAACTTTAACTGAATTCCTGATCTGTCATCTGTTGGCCAGGTTTCACATTTAACCTAATTTTCATGTTCTTTTCTGTTTTCTGCATTTGGAAGCAGTTTGTAGCCTCTCTCACTGCAGAGTAGTTGTACTCTTAATCTGAACCTTCATGAATAGTTCACAGACTGCTTGCAACTGCTTTACCCTTTTGACCACCTATTTTTTCTTAAGTAAGTTTGATTGTTTTCCTATAGTTCCCCTTTTGAAGTTTGTCACAGCCTGTAATGCTGAAACTGCTACAAAACAAAGAAAGATCTGTGAATTTTTTTTAAGCGGTTCCTGTACGTTCCTTTGGACCAAAAAAAAAAGATGTTTGCCCTTGTGGGTTCTTCTCATGACAGTGCTCCACGAAGCAGTCATCACACTTACCCATTCTGTAAAGGATGACTCAAGTATTCCATTAGTGTATTTCCTGCCTTTGCAGATTGTCTGACCTTCTGCAGCACACTATAGTTATGGTCGCTCTCCTGTTCAACAGTATAATTTAAGCCTGAAAGTTAAATCTGTAAGCATTCTGTACTACTAGTTGATACAGTTAGCTTGGCTGATTTGACACTAAGCATTTTTCAAGGTACAGAACCATTCTACTAACCTTCCTGTGTAAATGTATCTCTTGCATTAGTACCATACGAACTTTCTTACAGCAAATACCTAAAATACCCATTATTTTAATTTAAAAAAAAAAAAAAAAAAGCCATGTTTCTCAATTGTCTCTCTCAGATGCTAGCATTTGAGTGTAAGCATATTTGTCTCTGGGTCTGGTTTTCTGTTTGTGTGCCCTTTTAAAAAGGGACCTGTCGGTGTGCATTTCTTAATTCTAAGTTTGGGGTTTGCCAACCTGTGTGTCACTCTTTAGGTGATCATACTGGTATTTGGGGGTTATTTTATTATTAAATTGAGTTTGCATTTTTCTAGAGCTCCTGCTGTTCAACAATTATTCTGTACCTACCAGATTCCGAGTTGCACAGGATATAGTCTAGAACACAGAAATAATCTAAGCCATAACTGGTATTTTACCAATCGATTTGCTGTTTCAAGATATAGAAATGTCAACTTACGTGTACACAGTCCCTTCCCTAGTTTTGCCATTCTGAATAGCAGCTACTTACCTTACTAATAACATTTTGATATGTAAGGAAAGCAGAACTAAGTCAGTTTTTTGAAAGATGGTAAAAGACCAACATCGTGATTTATTTTAGTTTCATGGGCAAGCTTAAGATCAGTCTACACGCTAATTGTGTGAGAGTTTTATTAAGGCTATACACAGAGCTTGGTTACTTTACTGTTAACAATCCCAAATCTACTGTATGCTTACAGGTATTCCCCTCTCAAAATCTCCGGGGAAAGTAAAATGTGTTATATGTGTTTATATACATGTGTGGGTATATATTGGGGGAAAAAAAAAAGGGACAGTATAGTTCTTTGGCATTTTAGGCATGTTTGTAATAAAGTGAAAAACACTTTAGAAGTATGAGTATAAACACAAACACGACCAATATACCATGCATCAACTTCTACCATTGTTACTATTTAAAAGAGTCATAGTGCATAATGATCTTTTTTTATACGTGAAATAAAAAAGCTGAAAGCACCTTAAAATAAATCCAGACAATCTTTCCCAATTATAGTGCACATTCAACTAGAAATCTACTTATGAATCTGTATTCCTAATACTTAGACTGGCAGTGCATGCCACTATATTCCATCTATGTAAATTGACATTGCTTCATCTTTTCAAAAAAGGAGAAACATTCTGAATTTCTCATAGTTAACTGATCTGGCCACTCTACAACCTTGCCCGTATTTGGCTTAAGATTCTCATATCCTCTTCTGTTGTTTTACTAGATCCTACAGCACTCAGGAAGTTCTGTGGCAGCTATATATACTTTAAGTGGAGGTTTTTACTGAATGAGTGTACACCTGGTTCACAACTTCTGAATTTCCAACTATTTCAGAATACACAGGTGTCCAATTATAGCAATACTTAAGTATTATATAGTGCTTTTCACTTGTAGATGTTAAGACTATTAAAATGCTTTCCCCTTTCCTTCGTGCTCCAATTTCAAACATTGAAGCATTTCAGTAAGCAGACTCACCCTCTAGATTTTCCACATAGGAGTTGGACATGAGTGCTGAATGTTGAGTCCATTTCTCTGTTGAACCTGATGGCTGGTATTCCAGGTCAGAGATAAAACTGTCTGTGTCAGAGAAGAAGACAGACATAACTACTGACTGGACTAAACCAAAAAGTTACAGTTCACTCAACCAGGAAGTGGCTTTCAGTTTTCTTTTAACAGCACTAACTTTAAATACCCAGTTTCATTCACAAGGACTACGTACGTTGACATAAGTAACTATTTATAAATTATCAGAGTGCCTATTAAAACCAGTATCACTTATCTTGTATATTTACTTTTCAGTTAGCAGCCAGAGCCATAAAGGTAATGGTTAATATTTTTGGATGCCTGCCAAGTTGTATCATCATGAATTTTATACTACATAAATTTCATTTTAGTATTTGTGTTAGTTTAGAACATTCCTCCTGCAATTTTCTCAATCTGCTTTACTTACTGTGGTCAAATTAAAAGTGCTTACGCCCCTTGACAGCACCTCTGCTGAACAAGGTAGGCAAAAGAGTACTAGTAAATGAAACATTTATTTTTATTTTTCCTATCCTTTAAACAAAAGAAACTGTTGCTGAAACAGCTGTTAGCTTCCCCTTTACTCGTCAGACTATCTGACAGTTTTGCCCAAGGTACTGATCTGCAGTCAGGCCACACACAGTTTGAAGTGTCAGAAAACTAAGTATTATCTTGGTATAGGTGGTTCTATCAGACCAAGGCAATGTGCGAAACCAAGGAGGAAGTGGAGGACTGTATGCCACTGAACTGTTTTTCCTGGAGGAAAAATGAATGTAGAGTAGTGTTTTTCTTACTTTAACCAACAAGTGCATGTTTATTCAGTTGTGATTAGTGACTACGCAGAGCTTACAACAGTATATCGGCTTGGGTTTGGGGTTTTTTTTCCTGCTCAAGGCAGAGCTGCAAGTTTACTAAATTAGGCTTTAATACAATTAACAAAATTACTCTGGAAACTGGCTAATTTGTGCCTTCTGGGTAGACCCACACATTTGCTTTGCCAGCACAATTTCTAAGCCCTGCTTAGGGATGACTCCTGGGAGAATGAAAGAGCCTATTCTTACTTCCTCCTGAAATTCAAGCAGTTCAAATTACTTCTTTGGATGACTTCTTATGCTTAATTGTTTAAAGCATAAAGTTACATGTATTTAAACAGGAAGTGGAAAGCATTATCTGGGTTTCAATGAAAATGTCCACTGCCATTTTGAAGGAAAGGAGTAGATGAAGGACAAGTTCTTGTCAAATAATAGGAGATTAAGAAAAGAACATTTTTCCCACCAACTATGGCAGAACCAGCAAGAAAGTGACATTTAAATAAAGATCTAATGAATCCAGGGAGATGGGCAGAACACTACCTTGGGATGAAACAACTTTTACGGGCAGTCCTCTTTAAAGCTGTGGCTTTCAAAGGAGCAGACAACAAACACACTGACAAAAAGCCTCCAGAGAGAACAGTGGAGTTAATTAGCTCTTTTAAGCAGCAGTCCCTGCACCATAAAGACTGCATAGCTTATACAGTAAGGATTATCTGTCACTTTAACAGAGAAATATGATTCTGAGCAATTTTTCTAATTAATTTCATACATAGAGGGATTCTGAGGTTCTTGCATGTCCTAACCAAGCTGCTGACAGTATTGAGTTTTTGCTTTTATAAATCCCTGACAAAATGTGTCATGTGTAGCACATGTAACATGTCTCCAGCCAGCACCTTCTGGAATGAAGCATGCACTTGCCTTGGGCACACAATATTTGTTGTTTGTGAAACGTGGTAAATAAAGCAACAGCCTTTTAAAGTGTGTAATATAGCATAAAGATTTTGTTGAACGCACACTGAAGTTAGATAGAACTTGAGGTACCAGATAAACATATGTTAAAAATACCTTTCTACCTCATAATTTCATAAACATTTGAGAAAGGTTTTTACTTCCTTAAGCAATACTAAAATGTGTTTTGTACCCAAAAAATAAAACACTAAAATGAAAACTATTACACTTAAATAGAAATCAAGAAAACTGATGCCCTGTAGATCTATCTATTTAACTGACCAAAAATTCATACTTTTATGAACCACCTCTTTGTCTTGGCTCCTCTCTTAAGTAAAGAAAGGTTAAGAAAAACTTTAAACCCTCAATTATCTGCACCAGATTGGGTCAAAGCAGTAGGGCAACTTAAAATTAGAGTTCTATTATGGATACAGGCAGACCAAAAAGCTACTGGAGTTACACCATTTGGTTTTCAGGATCTCTTCCTATAGGGGTCAAGCAACTTCATTTTTTGTAGCAGTATCTGATTAGGAGTTTAGCCTGTGTATCCTTTACTCCTACTGAACTGAAGTAGGATGTGTGGGCAATGGGACTTAAACTAGAAGATGTACTGGCTTTTAGAAAGTAGATCCCCAAAATACTCTGGAATGCATGATTGTTTGCAGTGGCGCTAGACTAAGTAGCAGAGAGTGGGGTTTTTTACTGTGCTTTGCAAAAAGAAGTTTGATACAATTGTGTGGCAGATCATATCAACTGTCTAGGTTGGGTAGTATTGCAGCATCCACCTAGGAATTCATGTGTTTTAGAGGACAGATGAGTGAATTGCTGTATTTACAGATGTAATGAGGATCAGTAAACCTCAAAGAACATTATGGAGAGACTACAGCACGCTTCCTTGGATGTAGGCCTTCCTTTGTCAACTCCAGATAAAACTGTCAGCTGCATTTATGCAAAGAATCCCTGCAGTTACATCACATTGGTTAGTGCAGTATATTTAGCCTGGTTTTGACTCCACATGACCAGCAAGTAGTACAGTGTTAACTTTCCCCAAAAAAAAAAAAAAAAAAAAAAAAAAGCTGCCAGGCTATAATTAACTGTCAGCCTTCTCTGCTGTGGAGCGGCCAGCTGATTCTATTGGTTTGTGATCAAAAACAGTCATATGGCAGGCCATGTTTGCAATGGCAAACTGTCAAGGACATGGTGGGTTGCCTTGCAAGTTACCATTTCAAGCCGTAAGACAGGCTTACTTTTAGTAATTTCGGGTTCAATGCCAACTTTACTAAGAAGTACTACTTTTTTTATTAACTAATAAAATAAGGCTGTATGAAAGGTTAGGAGGAGTATAGTTTTTCTGTGCACATTATGTTTATAGCTATATAGACAGACTGAATGTGCCTGCAGAGTCACAGCACAAGCTCTGCGGTTATTTGGTACAGTAACAAATATCCTTGTTCATGTCGGAGTTATGATGTCACACTCCGCATTTATGTATCATAGTGAAACCAACTCATTTAAGTCATATGTTTACCCTTCTCTCATGCAAGGAGATAGATGAGTCTAACATAGTAAGTATTAAGCGTGAACGTTGGAGCTAGAGGACACATGCTGGGCAGCGGAAAGCAGTGCGAAAGTGTCTAAGTGTGTTTTTGCCAGTGTCACAAGGGCATGCCTAACTCCTTCCAGTTCCGCTACTATTGTGAGCGTCTGTGCCATGATGTAGACGGGCCACTTGCATTCACAGAATAAGTTTCTAACCTCTTCTAATTCTTAAATGGGGATCTTTTTGCAGCGGTGCAACTAGTCGAGCTTACTTTGAATTAGTTACAAGGTGTTCTGTGGCTCTCAGAGGCAAATAGGAAGTTTCATACATTAGCTGGTCATAGATACCTAAGGATTTATCTGAAGTTCTTTACACATCAGCAGTCTATAACTGGTCTTCTCAGTAAGACACCTTGCTGGCACAGATTTTACGAACACCGTGAATGAATCCACCTTTAACGGCTGACAAGCCCAAATGAATAACGTTCCTTTCACCTTTCCTCACTGTTCCAACCTTTTCCTTTTAATCTGCTGCTCAGTCTGGATCTTTCTCTATTTTATTCATAACAGCCGTTTTGAAAAGTAGATTCCCGTTCTCTCCAATACATTTCAGGTTGTGCCTTATCACCTTGCTCAACCCCAACATCTCACTGCAGGAGCCCATAAGCTTATGGGAAGAATCAGAATTGTAAAGTGCTTTATATTGCTATCTCCATACTGCTTGACAATATATGTTTAATATACAGAATACTACGAAAGGAGGAGTTTGAGTTTGAACACAACCTTACTAAACAACTTATACCAGTATAATTTTCAGAATGCCTTTTATCAACAGGAATATTCTGAGAGTTCTGTGTACAATGCAGGCTAGAGTTCTTGTTGCACAAATCCATGTCGGGCATGCTCGCTGCAAGATGCAACATTTTGTTCTGTGCTTAGGAGACAGTAAAAAAACCCCCTCGAGTTTGAGATGAACATCTCAAGTTTGAGTTGCACCGGCAAGAAGACAGGTTTTTGAGCCACTCTCCTCCATACTAAGCCAGACTCTAGCATTCAGTATTTTTTGTGTTTCTGTAGACCTTCAATGCTCTGTTTGGCAGGACGCTGCCTTAATTAAGAATGACCTGTTAATGCATCAATTTTAAATGTATAGAGAAATACAAAGTACAGTCATTCTCCAATACTTTCTTATTAGTTACTACTGCGATTCTCCAGAAGTTAAGCTGAAGCTACAGTAAAAAGCTACCTGTAAAGACGTACAAACTTTAAGATCAGAATAATCTCTGAGCTTCCCAGCAAGAGAATTTATCAACTAGAGAGTTATCACAGAACTATTAAAAACGAATGAATGCAAGTGACTTAGAATTCTACATGGAATGTGTCTGACAAAGCAGACTTACTGCTTTATGTACACAAAATGGTTAGAGGATTTCTAGTTATGATTTATAGTAAAGCCACATACTGGATTTTCTAATCTCCAGCTTCATGTAATGGAGATGCAATGAGTAACAAAATGTGAGAGGATTAGTAGAAGGTCATCCTGATTTGCTGAATACAACCTAACATAATACCTTAAGAATGGTTAAATACAGTTGTACATGTTGGAAATCTCATTGCTGTAGAAAGCCATGAAATGCAAGGTAGACTCACTCCCAAACTGCAAACCACAAGAGATTAGATTTTAGATCAACAGTATTAGAATAGATTTAAATCTAAAACTTGACAGGGGGATAGGTAAACCGCCACACTAGGAGCACTTTTTTTAAAACAATGGGGAAAAAAAATTAACATGGCCTCATAGCATATAACTAGACTGAGTCTAACTTTGACTAGTTTTGTTTTTTTTTTTTCAAGTGGGGAAGAAATGGGACCTTTATTAGATCAGTACACAACAGGGCGCAGTATGGATAATGGATATGGGAAAGAACAGAAATGACCAGCTGCCCATTTCTTGTCATTCCAACTGCCTTGTTTACACCTAGTTGCAGCCCTAAATATTCCATGCTGTCTATACAGGAAAATGTTAGCCTGGGGAGTTGGCCAGACTTGCTGAAAGATGTTAAGGGAAAAAGAAGGTCCAACATACAGGGGGGTGGGGAGGGCAGGCAGAGGAAAAGCAGAGGGAACAAATAAAGAGCAAGAAGCTGCTTTTACATAGTTCCAGTCCAAAAGTTTACCAGCTTGTGCAGATTGGCTATTGCAAAGACCTAAGCAGAAAAAAGTACTGTTCTTCAGAACACCTTTGAAGTAGTAGCATACAGTACAAACTACTTTGAAATTGTGTTATGTTTCAAATCTTTTCTGACATATCATTTGAATTTCGTATCTAGGTGTCCTCATGCATTTTGATCCCTTGTTTCTTCAAGTGAATTAGAAAGTGTTTCCTGTAGGAAGCAAGCATGAGAAGAGGGGAAGCCAAACAAAAGAGCAAATTCAAGGTGGAGATTAGAAAAGCTTAAAGACATCAATCAGATCCTGTTGAAAAAACAAGAAAACAATGAGCCACACAAACTTCAGCGGGGAAGACAAAAAAGGGGGTGGGGAAGTGTACTTTATGCAGACACCCAGGTAGAGGATCTGCCTTTGAATTACATAATCCTCTTTCACTCGTAGTCTGAACAGAGCCCAGCCTGCTCTAACTGGTAAAGGGTAAAGGAATACAACAAAATTTAAAAAGAGACTCCATTCTGGTCATTGGCAAGCATATTTGACTTTGCAGAGAAGCTATAAATGGTGAATCCAGATGTGTTACACCTTCCAGGAGATGCTGGATCAAGACTAAGCCAGATGCTCTTGGCTTGAGCGCCGATGGATGAAGCAGCTTTGTAGTTCTGTATTAAGTAGTGGATTTGGGGGGGTTTTTTTGTGTGTGTTTTGAAGAAAAAGCCTGAGTGTTGGCTGAAGAGGCAGTAAGATTCACTTTTAGGAGTCCTGCTTAAAGGAATTTATGTAACTACTATCCAGACTGCCACTTCTGTAGGTGGGGTGGGGTTTTTTTCGTGGTGGTTTTGGTGGTTTTTTTGGTGGTGGGTTTTTTTTTCCCTTTTAAAAAGAATTTTAAATCATACTCTGTCAAGCTAAACAGCTTAGTAATTCCAGGACTAATTTTGTCATGAGGTAGCACTTCCATATTACACTCAAGTTTTGTTGAAATTTCTTAAAGTATTTTATTTTCTTGGCAAAGAAGACACCTACTATGCTAATTTTGAAACAGTGCATGTTACTTAAAAGAAAGAAGATCACTTATGCTGTCAGGGTTTTTTTGAGTTTTTTTGTTTACTTTTTTTAAGACTACTGAGTTAAATATTTAAGATCAGTAATCCAGACATGATTTATACAAGTTGCAGCTGGCTTTGCCTTAGTGTTTTATTTTGAGAGGTTTATTCACCTTAATTGGTAACCCTTAAAAACCTATTTTCCAATTAAATATAGCTTTCAGGTTTGTATTAGCTGGGAGAACATTCTCTATCAACATTCATTTATGTATGCAATTAATGTTTGGATTTTTTTCTTAGTTGTTATACCATTAATGCAGAATAACTGATTTGCTACTTGTGTCTAGCTCTATTTGTACGGAAACTAAAATGCAATTATACACAAAAGAAAAATTTTGGAATTATTTTTTAAACCACAGTAATATGTTAGATACCTTATAAAAAAAGTGTTCCTGGCTAAACATGTTTTTTTATTTAAAGCTGATTAAGCAGAGGAAGTATTTACTCATGTTGAGAGAATTGAGTAGCTTGTTTCTGGTCGCTATGCCCTTCAAGATTTTTGGAACAGCAGGTTTCGGGCTAGACATCTGATTTGTATTTGCAGATTGGAAATGGGAAAAAAAAAACCCAACCCCCCAAGCAATCATCGAACGGCCGTAATGTGAAACTGAAGTGAAGGTAATCTCTCTGCTTGCAAAGGTGTTGTTGCTGCCAAGTGCTAGTTTAGCATTTAGAACCATGTTCAGTTTTCCATATAGGAAGTGTATAGTTTAATCACCAGTTACCAGACCTTCTTCTGCATGCTATAGCAAGCATTATTTAAAAAAAAAGAAATTAATAAAGCTGTGGCCATTGGACTCATATGTATATTGGTGATACTGCTCTAAACTATTAGCAAGTGGCCACACTTTACTTGTGGCTCTTGCAGCTTTTCCTGTTGATTTGATGGCTTTGGCAGCACAGAAACAACTCAATAAGTTCACTGTGTTAAGCAATGGAAATAGTTTCTAAAAGCAACTAATATTTGTGATATAGGGGAAAAAAATTGGCTTTCTTTTTACGGTGCATTCATTTTCATTTCTGAACAAGTTTTGTATAAACAAACTGCCGAGATGCTCATAATGGCTAAACACTTCTGCTCATATTGTGAAAAGTATAACTATAGTGTTATATAACTATAGTGAGTGAGCTCACCGGGCAGGTGCAGGACAAGCTGGGGATCAGGCCCAGCCAGCATGGCTTCATGAAAGGCAGGTCCTGCCTGACCAACCTGATCTCCTTCTATGACCAGGTGACCCGCCTAGTAGATGAGGGCAAGGCTGTGGATGTGTGGATGAAACTAGCGATAGGACGAGAGGGAATGGCCTCAAGTTGCATCAGGGGAGGTTTAGACTGGACATCAGGAAGAATTTCTTTACCAAAAGAGTGGTTAGGCATTGGAACAGGCTGCCCAGAGAGGTGGTGGAGTCGTCAACCCTGGAGGCGTTCAAAAGAGGTATAGACGTGGCACTCCAGGGGCTAGTTTAGGAGTCATGGTGGTGTTAGTTGATGGTTGGACTTGATGATCTTAGAGGTCTTTTCCAACCTTAATGATTCTATGATTCTATGTTGTCTACCTGGACTTCAGTAAGGCCTTTGACACGGTCTCCCATGGCATTCTCCTGGAGAAGCTGGCAGCTCATGGCTTGGATGGGCGTACACTTTGCTGGGTAAAAAAACTGGCTGGATGGCCGAGCCCAGAGAGTGGTGGTGAATGGAGTGAAATCTAGTTGGCGGCCGGTCACGAGCGGTGTTCCCCAGGGCTCGGTTCTGGGGCCGGTTTTGTTCAACGT
>WAAD01036000.1:1824-11901 GCA_013389945.1 Fregata magnificens | reverse complement strand
CACAAGTCTTATGAGGGGCGGCTGAGAGAACTGGGGCTGTTTAGTTTGGAGAAGAGGAGGCTGAGGGGAGACCTTATTGCTCTCTTACAGCTACCTGAAAGAGGTTGTAGTGAAGTGGGTCTTGGACTCTTCTCCCAAGAAACTAGCAATAGGACGAGAGGGAATGGCCTCAAGTTGCGTCAGGGGAGGTTTAGACTGGACATCAGGAAGAATTTCTTTACCGAAAGAGTGGTTCGGCATTGGAACAGGCTGCCGAGAGAGGTGGTGGAGTCATCAACCCTGGAGGTGTTCAAAAAAGGTGTAGACGTGGCACTCCAGGGCCTAGTTTAGGAGTCATGGTGGTGTTAGTTGATGGTTGGACTTGATGATCTTAGAGGTCTTTTCCAACCTTAATGGTTCTATGATTCTATAGTATTTATTTGTATTTTCTTTATTTCTACATCTTTTCTGTGGGTGTGGAGGGAAGAAGGATGAGAAAAAGGTAGGTTCTAACAACATGAACACGACACTTCTTGAAACATTAGATTTCTTACTACTCCTCTAGTACAGAAGTAGAAATTGCTATTTTTTTTTTGTTGCATTCTGTTTCATAAAGCCTTGCTCTTCTCCCCTCAGCAAGTCCGATAGAATCAGTCTCTTCCTTTCTAAATAAAGTTAAGTTGATTGATAAACAGTGTTTCTAAAAAGAGAGCTTTGTTTAGTTAGGGTGGCCATGTAACCGAAAGCCCAACTTATATTATCAGTTTCTCTCATTTTCATCCTAGTATGCTGTGTCTTCAAAGGCATTTCTTACTAAATTTTCCTACTACTGACTGGAGGTAACAACAGCAAAGCTCCATGTATGAAAGGAACTGGGACTGATATGGATATTTAACAGATGGCCTACACTTAAGTCTTTACACTACTGCTGATGCAATTAAGTAATTACTAGGGGTGATTTAAAAAAAAAAAAAAAAAAAAAAAAAACAAAAAAAAAAAAACAACCAACAAACCAAACAACCCAAAACCAAAACAAAAAGCACACCACAACAGTTAAGGCTAGTGTAGAAAAGAGATACTAGTAAGATTCCCATCATCAATACCAAACACGTTTTAAGGCCAGGCCTTCTGTTCTTCCAGGCTTATTAACGTGACCTGTTCTTTAAATTGCTTTGCATCTATGCCTCATAGTCTGACGGTTAGGATCTGATATGCCTTTCTTTTCACTTGGTTGGACAAGTTTTGTAAATTAACAGTGTCCAAGTATTTAAAGTAGAGAACTTTATAGCCTGGCCTTTAGCACTAGAATGTCCTTGTTTTGTTTATGTTAAACAAGTGAATTTCTCAAAAAGGTAGCCAGAGTGGTAAGGAGAAAGCAAACAGCTACTGTGAGCAGAGGTGCTGAATGAGGACAGCTTATCTACAGAATGTCTGTGGATAGACTGAGACAGTGCCAAAATGCATGTGATATATTTTTAAAAAACTAGCCTGCCCTTCAAAACTGAGACAACTCCAGGAAGCAAGACTCCAAAGTACATTTATGCAACTTAGAAATGTTATTATGACTTTCACTGAAACATACCAACAAGACAATCAGAAAAGGCTGCAAATTAATTCCTTGTATATAAGGTGTCAATACGTGTAGGAGTTAATCCTCAAGCCCTATTTTATGAGGAAAAACAAAGTCTATGGGCAAATTAGACTAACGTACTTGAACTGTATAACTACAAATTTACAGCTGGTATCATTAGTTTTAAATAAGTCATTGCTTTGGACACAAAAATACGACTCCAGTTTGATGATACAAATTTACTTCTGTGAAGAGGAGCGTGTTCTAAACAAAACAAGACAACCCTCCCACAGCCACTTTGTAGTTTAATGTAGATTATATCCCAGTATTAAAATATCATATCCACTTACCATCATCTAGCGTGATGTCTTGTAGTCCTATTGTTTGAAAATTCAATTCTCGATCTTCAGGTTCTGGTTTAATGTTAATACCTGCCCCATCTGGTGAAAATGGAGATGAATCGCATACGGTATGGTGTACTAGGGATGATGCTGCATTAAGACCTCCCAGTGCTGGACTATGTGCTTGAGGGGAGTGCTGTCCCGAGTGACTTGCAGTGGTTGGCGGGGGAGATGAGGCAGGTCCTGAGCTAGGAGATTGGTAAGGCATAGGTTGTAGCTGGGGTGAAGAAGGTCCAGACAGCGGTGAATGGACCAAAGCGTGGGAAGCTGTTGGGGATGGGGATGAAGCAGATGCTGGATTTGCAGAATGGTATGGGACTTGCTGCAGCTGGGGAGAAGACTGCCCGAGGGACCGACTCATTGCAGAAGGGATGGAGCCCTGCCCAGTGCTTGGGCAGTGGTATCCCATTGACGGTAGGTGAGAAGATGACTGTCCTGAATGAGCTGGGTGTGCTAGCGGGTGCCCTGCTGTACTTGATGTTGACACAGAACCTGGATTTGAAGAATGAAACTGCATTGGTGGTAGAGCTTGGCAGCTGAGATTTATCAAATGAGGTACAGCTGTGTCTTGCTGAAATGAAATAGTATCAAATCCTTGGCTGGAGGCAGAGTTCATAGGAAGACCAGACTGTCCATTGTATACATTGTTAGACTGCATAGGCTGGTAGGAAGGCCTCACAGGAGGTGCTGATGTTACCTGAAAAGACTGGACCACAGCAGGAGGCAAAACATGACACTCTTCACTGGGACTAAGGTTTCTACCTTGCATATGTGGCAGGTGGGATACTGCTGAGGTCACCATTGCTGTGTATGGTGGTTGAACTGGACACACAAGGCTCCTGGGTGATGTAGACAGTAAATTGTCATGTGGATGCCCTTGCTCTGGTGAAGGCAATTGAGTTCGGATAGAATGCATGCCCTGGACACTGCTTGTGTGAGGCAGGGCCAAAGCTGGAACAGCAGACAAATCCACCTCATCTCTGTGCTCTTGCTTCATTATAACTAGAAAAAGTAAAACGCTGTATTACAATTCCAACCCATTGGCATCCTGTGATAAATACACATTAATTGCTGTTTATCAGCCGCAGCAGTATTGTTAATGCCCTTGCTCTAACTTCCCTTCTGGTGCTTTTTTTTTTTTTTTTTTTTTTTTTTTACTTTATGCCTGCTATATTAACCCTTAAAAGCCAGAAGAACTCTCCTAGCATTTATTCAAAGGCAGTTATCTTCCCTTCTAAAATACCCTCCTATGCAATGTATGTTTTTAAAGACATTTGCAACCCAGCCAGAGAAAGTCCGGTACACCTAAAGGATACAGCTCATCAGAGGTGTGCGGGGAGGGGAGCTGCTGCTGGGCTCCACTGAAAATAGGCAGACAAGAGTTCAGTATCAGGCACTAGGAAAAGGGGAATGAAATCTTTAGGTGGCTTCAAACTTTCCTTAGCCTCTGATCAAGATGACAGCTGAACTTTGGCAACGCAATTAAACTAGTTTGAGCAGTGCGTGTTGTTTTAATTACAGCATATCCCCCAATTTCAATGATGGCAACAATTGTTCTTATAATACAGAGTTACAAATTGACACACTTACAGTTACGGGATATTTTTATTTTTTTTTTTAAGCTACTGGTAGGCTCATGAAAAGATACTGATTTTAAGTACAAACAGTAGAAAAAATGCTAGCACTTTTAACTGCTCAATTACTACTTTATACAATACACTTAAACTTATATACATTTATAGATAAAATGGATTTTAAAATGTTTGTGCAGTAACAGCTGCAGTTATAATTAAACGTGCNGGAACGTGTGTGACATTTAAGGGGGCAGGGGAGGAGGCAGGGGGAAATGGCATAAAACCTGTTCTTCTATGATCTCACTATCCTCCACGTCATGACTAGGGTTATTTAGAAGAGCAGCTTCTGAGATTTACCATCATTCTCAAAGAAAAGTAGAATGCGAATTATTCTGTAAAAGCTATAACAAAGAAATACCTGGCTGTAATCGTAGCACTGTAGCTTATTATTCTAAATTTCAGCTTTTTAATTAGACAAGCTTAAGTAAGTTGTTTTACAACCAATTCAAAGCTAGTCTTATCTACCTGTCAAAGGCACAAGACTGTCTGAATTACTTTCAAACATCTAGTTTAAAAAACAAAATAAAATGAAACTTTTTTATTTAATACCTGGTGTATAAGTAAAACGTTGAGACTGGCTTTTTTTCCTCTTGCCATTGCAGAGATAAAACTGCACCTGAACTGCAGCTGTAATGGTTTTGTTATGGTAGGGAGGAACTTCAAGTATGATGTTTGCCTATATGAAAGTTGAAACAAAGTTTTATGTATCAAAAGCAAATGAAACTGCTCTTAGTTACAGAAAAACTAAAACACTTATTGCAAAACTAAAGCAAACTGATATTTTGAAATTGGTGAACTTCAGTTTATGCATATTACATAGTGAAACAGTACTATAAGCAAACTTTTATTTGGAGACTTTTTTTCTTCTTTTAAACACAAGTATTCTGAAGGTAATGCTTTAAATTCAATAGACACATCATCTAAAGGATGCTTTGTTTATCTGCCAGAGCATAAAAAAAACCTTCTAGCAGTCAAAGAATTGCATTTTGGATCATTAAGCTTTTAAGAAAAATTTTAATGCACTGGAGATTATTTGTCATCTTAGCAAAATTATGTTCAGTTTTCTTTTTTCATTGCTTTCACAAGCAGCATACTATTTCCAGTTCCTTCAAAGCATCATCTTAATGGCTACTTTATAGTATTAAGCCAATTTAGAAGTCTCCAGTTGTCTGTCTGAATCAGCCAGTGATCTACTTACTTTAGTAAATGAAGTCTAAGTTTCAGAACAACAATGAAGATGTCTAGTTTCTCATTTTAAAACAGAAAGCCTTCTAAAGTAAGAAAAATTGTTTCTCACCCCTTGACACTTTTCCCTAATTATTTTCCCTTCTACCTCCCACTGAGGTCGTCCATCTGTTGAGAGAAATTGACAATAATTCAAGCAAAAAGCATTTTCTAAAACACTTAAATACTTAATCTTAAAAAGACTTCAACACTTAATATAAAACTGCATTTATTTTCAGTCATAAAGAGGCCATTCAACTGACAGAAATATATTGTAAACAACGTGTAAAGTATAGAGATGCTTTAGGAGTTTCAACACTACAGACATTGTCCGTGAGTTGACTGTTATGAAGGATTCTGCATTTTAACAAACAGAACCTGCTGATTACATAGAGTTAGATTTAATTCCAAAGGAGGCAGGATGTACGGTAAGTGTACAGAGCGATTTTTTCCCCATTTTTCTAAAACATTTTTGAAAGGTAGTTAAATTACTACTAACACTTGTGATTATTCACACAAACATGCCGATGACTTAACCTACAAGTCACCACGTGAGAGGTAACATATGCTATATCTTCATGCACATACCTACAGGTTATACATTTAAAACAAACACCCTCCCTGGAACCGAAAGACCCCGTAGTCCAAATACTGGGCAAATTGTCTGTGTTGTGAGGGAAGCAAGTCACCTTGGTGAACCTCTCTGCACTGACCTAGCATAACCCATTATCCTTAATCTAACACTCGCTCCTCTCTGTTATTGGGTTTTGTACAGGTCATCAGGGAACCTATTGTCTAGCAGCAGTACTTCTTTAAAAGGAGTTCAAGTGGTGTGTCAAAATACATTACTACATAAAACCCCCACTTACATTGTATTTGCTAATAAAAAGAAAACCAAATTATTTTACTTATTTATTTAAAGAAATAATAAGATGTAGAAGAATTGACTTGGTTGCAAACTCTTATTTTTAATGATTTACTTTTGCTACTGTTTTCCCAAAAGTTCAAATCGGGTATTCAAGTCACAGCAGTGATAATTTAAGTTGTTCAAATTTTACGCTCCCTATACTAAAGGGACAATCAGGGAAGAAAAGGAACTCCATGTATTAAGACAGCTAGTCCTAAATTTTGAACTATTTTTCATGCATTTTAGTCTAAGTAAGAAATATTAAGATCAGGATGTATATCCAGAAGAGCTACAGAACCAGGAAGGAATGCTGAGTAACTGAACATCTTTGAGTAATATGTAAGTATGTACCTGAGAGTGTGTGTGTATGTGCACCTGTGTGTAATACCAAACGAAACCAAAGAAAACTTGCAAAGCATTCATTATATCCGGTTCTAATAAACTAAAAATGAAAAGTATTTGATGGGGGTTTTTTGGTGTTAAATTCTCTAGTTTATGGAGTTGCATCATTATGAAAGTGGTAGAAGAGAGGAAGAACATGGGTTTAGGGGAAAGAAAAGAAAAAAAGAGCTTTCAAACCTGTACTTACATTTAAAGAAAGATGTTTTAGAAATAGTCATCCAAAATCTGCAGGTTTCTTGCTTACTTTGACATGCTATTTCCTATGTATTAGACTGAAAAATTTAATCTACTACTCTCCCAAAGAATAATTTGTTTCATTTCATGAGATGAGTAGGAAGCAGGTAAATTTTCCTACAGATTTCTCTGCATGAAGGAAACACTATGTCTTTAGTATACCTTAACTGAAATGCATGCCTGCAATATAGTTTTTAACTCTGCTAACGTACAAGCGTAAGCCTGCTGCAGTTCTCACCCATGACTAAGTGTTGCCTAGAAGGCTGAACTTGGATTCTAGACAGTGAGAATCATGTAAAACAACTGACTATATAACGTTTCTGACTTCTTGGCAATTAAATACTCGACCGGCTTGTTTAATACATGTACAAAAGGTCACTGTTGTTCACACCACTGCTTATTGCCAGTATTTTACCTACATGCACACTTGCCTGTTTACAGATGCAAATTAGGCATAGACACAGCTGAAGCACACACTGCACACCAAATCTGAGCCAGATCTTGAGTCTTTTTAAAAAATGCATCCCGTAAGAGTAACTTCTATAGAAAATCTTATGCAAATATATGGAAAAAAAATCAGTAGTGTTTTCTAACTAATATTTATTTCATTGGCTTAGGAGTAAGTCAGTTCCTATGCAATAATTAAATCAGATGTAACATAAAATCAGTGCCAAATAGTACATTTCCATTAGTTCCCATTTTCATTTTTTCATAAGAAGGAGAAAATTCATGGTATTTTCTAAAGTTTCAGATTACCACTTGTGACAACTTTTTTTTTTTTTCCTTTTTAAAACATCCTTACTTCCTAAAATCAAGCTCAGGTAATGTTTTTGGTTTTGTTTTCAAGGAAAAGAGTAAGATAGTATTTACCTTGTCCTTTTTCAAAAAATATAATTTTGGATTCTGGAAGAAAATTGGATCCTGTCACCGCCATTTCATGGCCTCCATTTACTGAGCAACTATTGATACTGTACTTCTCAATCTGAGGAAGTTCTTGAGCAGACCGCTGAGCTGTAAAAAAAAAAAAAAAATTAAGGGAAAAAGTAGTATTCACAATTTTAATCATAGTGACATTTCTTTTATGATCCTAACTCGAAGAATCAGGGGTGAAACTAAACTGACCATCTATTTACATATATACATCAGATTTGTGTATTATGTATCTTTGTTTTTAAAATTATGTTGGAATTATATAATTATAAAAAAGAAACACCCAAAAGCCATGATTCTCACCAGTCTCTACTGTTACAGCAAATGAAATTTTTAGTTCAGTAGTATTTGTTTAAAAATTACTTGAGCATTTTATAGACAAAATGAATTCTAGGAGAAATTCAGATTGTTTAAGGTTATGTTTTGATTCCTTAGTGCCAGCATTTAACAAACGACCTCTCTAGAAGTTCAGCTGTTCAGTAGATAATACTGTATAAAGACAAGTAATGGTATAGACTCTTGTAAATGAAATTAGGTATCAGCTGCCTCTGCTCATACACAGGAACCACTGAAGCTGCTAGCTGTGTGACTGCAGTGTTAGGTTTAAAGCCTAAAACATGGTTTTTCCTCCAAATCTTCAGGCTAGCACTTGGCAAGTACCATCTTTACATAGAGATATATTAATTTTTGGTAATTTAGCTCTTTACACACAATGCTTTTTACACACACTTGTTATATATAATTCTGACGATAACTATTGTCTGAATGACACTACTACTGACACGTGCAGAAAACATGAGTATAAATTATGTATAGTTAAAGCAATCTTACAGCATTCAACAGGTATGGAAGCAGTCTGCAGAGATAACACTTTTCCACTAGGTTGTGGGATGTGAACACGAAACACAAGTCGCACTCTGGTATTCTTTCTTCCAATATCTGTCTCTCCTTTACGGAGCTCTATATCTGAATTGCGAAGTTTCAAAATACCAGCACAATCGATACTGGAGATAGGTGAGGACGGATAGATCGGAAGAGAAATGGAAGAAAATGAATCAAACTATTGCCAAAGAATACTCTGTAAGCCTTTCTTTTGTTAAAGAATGAAGAGCGTTCTATTTTTTCCCCATGTTACGCTATTTTAAATGTTCTTTTACACGTCTGAGATTAACAGATCTGTTAGTGTCAAATGGCAGCAAGTACTCTTGAAACATTTTGTCTTGTGAACGTCTAGCTGCTGGCTTTTTTGAACCTTGAAAAGATTATGTGTTATTGCACATTGTTTACCCTTCAAAGTAAGTTATTTAACATAGTAAACATCATTTACAAGGAGCAAGAGACCTATATTTAGTTCTGCCTTAGGAAGGACTAGAGAATGACAGAAGTGTAGCCATCAAATCCCAGCTACCGTTCCACGTAGCTATCGATTATTTATGAGACACACACGTCCTTTGATCAAGTAACACATACACATGAACTTGTGAGGAGCGTAATCTTGCACATCATCGTGGGTTCATAGCATTCAATGGAACTAGCATGAAGTCTGCAACTAGGAAAAATTAAGCTGATTTCAGAAGTCTACATAAGAAATAAATGTGCTACATAAAGAAGTAATTATGCTTTACTCTGTTCACTGACCCTCCAGCTAGAACAGAGCAGTTTAATTGTTGCTATAACTAACCATTCAACTATTATTTAGCACATTCTAGCTGGCAAGACCTGACAATTCAGAATAACGCAAATGCTAAAAAGAAAAAAAAAAATAATCAAAACAAGAAAAAGGCCTACCAAGATACCAGAAGTTAAATCACCACATTCAATCGAGAAACAAAACAACTAAACTGTATGACCGTATCTTCATAGAAAAAAGGCTTATATGTCTTTGTAAAATCAAACAAAAACTCTACCAGCCAGTAGCCCACATGCAATTCTACAGATGTGGAGTCATATATAGGTATGGATTGTATGGGGAAGTATAATCCCAGAAGCACTCATCTATCTCCCCATCAATCTTATAAGTTTCCCTGTCTCTCTACGCCTTTGCTTCTGACTACCTAAACATTGGCCATGTTTAAAGAGATGTGAGATGTGTCTATCTTAATCATGAGCCATATTTGTGGACAATATGCTATTCTACAAGATTTTTCTTTCACCTTCACACAAAAAAAAAAAAAAACCAAACCCAAAACAACAACAACAACAAAAAAACCCCCCAACATAGCAACTAAACAGCTAATTTATGCTGTGATGTACCTGGCTGACATATTATTTTCAGGAAGAAGTGGTATTTCCAAAACTTTTGTGCTGGCAATTATTATCTCTTGACTAGCTGTTGCAACTGTTTTTCCAGTGATTCGGTGCACCTGGTAGAACGCATGAGGTCTTAAGTAGCGATCATCTGCTGTTCCGATGAACATTTGTAGGTTTACTGGCTTTTCACTGTAGCCCAGGAGCTGAGGAAAAAGTCGATGTAATATTAAAATATTAGTTGACTTTTACTGCATTTGTGTGTGCATAATATGAATACACAACTATGTGTGTATGTGTGACTTACTTAAGAGTCGAAGTCATATTTAATTACAAAATTCTTCAATCTCTTCAGAAATCAGAAAACTGAGTACAGATATCTGTCCCCCAAAATACAAGTATCAGCAATATCATTTGCCAGAACAAATGGATATCAAAATATCTTTATTAATTTTGAATCTCTCAAAGAGACAAGAATAATTTCATCTACAGAATTTCTACATCAAGCTATGCTATGTTGTAGGTGGCATTTCTGATATTAGTTTTAAT
>WAAD01035994.1:1836-23624 GCA_013389945.1 Fregata magnificens | reverse complement strand
CAAAGTGTGGCACTGGACTCTGGGGACAATGCTGATTCAGCTTCTGGGGTAAATGGGCTGGAGAGAAGAAGGGACTGTTGTTACAGAGCTCCAGGTGTAGCATGAATCTGTTAATTGTACATAATCTCAGACAACAATAAAATTATTACCATTTCCCTGAAATATCTTGGGAATGATTCCCCTTTTCACTACAGCTTTCTCTAAAACACAAGGAATTACACATATCAAGGCCTAAACTTTTCAGGGCTGTATTACCAGAATTGCTATTTGACTTTTTTGCGTGTGTGTTTGGTTTTTTTTTTTAGAAACCCTTTGAGGACGTCTGTGTCTTCTAGGACTGATGTTCAGGAGTGCCAAGCATGCAGAGCTCCTGTAAATTGTCTGAGCCTGGGCATGCTTGTCCCTTCTGCAAACCGAGGCTCTAGCGTCTCAAACTGGACAGCAGGTTTCTATGGTTTTGGGTTACATATCAAAAGAAGCTGCCTAAACATCAGTTATGAAAAATGCAACCTATGAATAGAATTTGCTTTCTATTTCCACTTCCAGAAGAAATTTTTTTTCTGTGGACACTCTCTGCTTGTGATTTATACAATGTTTTCTAAGACTAAATCTATTATGTAAAGGATTCAAAAACTGAGATGGGCAATTCTGTACAGCATGATTTGCTGAAAGATTACTTCAAAGTAAAGCAAAGTTGCCTTGTTGAAATCAGGTAATGAAAAATTGTAGCTATCATTCTGGGTCTCCTCCTCTTTCAAGTAATAGAACGTTTCCTCAAACTGAATGAGTGTTTTTGTATTTCAGTACTTGCCAAAAGGGGTGGGTTTGGCTGCAAAGGGAAAACAGGAAATGGCTTGAAAATTAATAAAGCTTGCAGAAAACAGTTTTTATGCTTCTGACCAAATATTGCAGGGCCCACAGCTGCCCCCAGGGTACAGAAACAGGAAATTCGGCAACAGAAAGAGACAGTATCTTTTTAGTTATAGAGCAGATTTGCAAAGGATATCATCAAATTGAATGCTTAATTTACACTTTTTGAGTGTATTTTTAGTGAAAGAGTAGGAAGGGGAAGTATGGGTTTACTTTCTATGTACTGGAGATGTTGTAAGTCAAGATCTTACTTGTACTTGAGACGGTTCTGTGGAAAGAGACATTCTAGCAGCACATGGAGCTGCACATTCATGGAAAATTCTGTAATAAGTCAGGCAGAAGCTAGGACATTCAAATCTGTCACCATGCTACAATCTCTGACAACTTGTGGGACTATGTGGGACAGTAGAGGGGTAATTTGGATATTCCTCTTTCAAGAGATGAGACATTTGTGTGGTCTTTTTATAGAGGGAAATCATCTGTATATGTACATGCACATACTCAGGTCTACATAGTGGACTTTAAACTGAGAGTATGGATGATTATGTTCCCATCTTACGGGGTTATTTACATGGAAGTCAAAGATTCTTAGGCTTTTGCAGAAATACAGACCCTTGCTCTCAGAAATGGCTTTTACCTTCCCTTTTTCACAAATTTTTAAAGTTGAAGTCCATCATATCTCTTCATTGATTTGCGTAGGCTGTAAATAGCTGTGGCTTTGTGGTAGCTTTTGGGTTTGAGTCGCTGTGCTTTTACTTTCTAATTTCTGGAAATTCATTTGGTATGCAAGACATGAGACTACATATTAGCCTCTAGCTTTTAAAATGGCAATCCAGAAGTCTTTCATCGGGCAGGTGTCAGGGAGTGGGAGGACCAGAAGATGCTGCTTTCACCCTATTTGTCTTTCAGGCACCCCTTCCTGACTGATAGGGACACCACTTTTGATGTGAAGTCAGACTTGCAGCTGATATAAGACAGAAGAATTCTCTGAAAAGTAAAATGTGTCCTATAGGAAGAGATTGGTAATAGTATTGACAAACTCAAATATCCATATTATGCAGCTATTTTTAAGACAAGCAACTATAAATCAAATCCTGTTCCTTGACCATCTGTGCTCCTGACTGTAAAATATTATGTGCACAGATGTGTGAGCAACCCTAGCTGTCAGATGTAGAGAAGAGAGTACTGAATCAGAAAATTGCAACCATGCTTGAAGTTGGAGATCTTACGCTAGCATAGTAATTATATTGGTCAGTTTTAGAGATGGGGCTAGATTTTCAGCTGATGTAACTCAGTTTCACTAAAATCTATATATAGGAGTGTTCACAAGCCCACGGTCCAATCTATGGGGCATAGAGGTGACCTAAAATATTTTATGATCTGATAAATGGGCACACACTGAGCCAGTGCCTCTGGGCTATACAGCAGGCTGATGGAGACAGCAATTCTGAAGCAGCCAGGTCCCATTCTAGCTAGGAAATCCAGATGTATTGAATTGACTCTCAAAATAAACTAGTATTTAAAGGAAAAGAAGTAAGCATCTACACTTGCAATAGTTTCACTTTAGATTTATGGGGAATTGTTCTTTGTACAAGCTGCTTCTGTCCATGATGCCATTTCAGTCAGTCCTGGAAAGATTTGATTAAGATGGGCTGGGCGAGGGAAAGGGTAGAGGGGGCTGCGTAGCAGTTTTATGTAAGAGTGAGTTGATCTATGTAAAATGTCAAGATTTCTCTATGATGTTTCCAAGTCTGTGGTTTGTTGAAGTGACTTTATTTCCTGCTTTTATCATTTCAAAATTGAAATTGTTTTTGATTCATACTGTAAGGCTCTTCATTAGAAGCAGATGAATTTGGGCCATTTAATGCAAAAGCATGAATTTTCATCTTTTTTTTTTTTTTAGTAACACCATTGCCTACCTGAAGCAAAATACCGGCCTGAAGGGAGTACGACACATTTGGTAGACAGTCTGCACTGCCTTTCTCAAGAGGATATGTAAGCTGGTTGTTTATAAAGACCCTCGGAGCAGAGCTTCTCAGCTGCTTTCTTGAGAAAGCTTTCTCCTGCAAGAGTGAAGTTTTCTGGGGGCACAGTCCTGAAAACATAAATTTCACTGAATGCAACAGGTTACATACAGTGTAAGAGCTGATTGTAGGGAGTGGGCAAGCTCCCGAGGACATGCTGGAGTTGTTCGGATTTCTGTCAGTAAGTGCTTTATCCAGAAAAAGTCTTTCCAAAGTCTGCCAGCAGTTGTCTCTACGTGACATACAATGGAGTGACTCAGAGTTAAATATGGAATGCCCACTCTTTACTACTTTTAAACCTGTGGATGACCACCATGTATTTAACAAAAAATTATAAGGTTGACGTAAGTTTTCTTAGGTCAGGAGTGTTCTTTTAACTAGAACAGTTATATAAGGAAAGCAACACAGCAATGGAGCCAAAAGGGGGGAAAAACACATACCTACTGTGTACTCTCATTTATTACAGAATGGTTCTATGAGTTTGTTTCTTAATACTTTCAAAGACTTTCACTGCTTTTATAGTGAGCTTATACAGATAAAGCAAATGCCTGTCATTAGGAATTTACATGCCCTAATTTTTTTAAATAAACATTGTGTTAGTGTCCGGAAAATGCACAAAGAAATGTTGTAATCCTGACAACGTGGCCGAGATTGCAGCCGCTTGGAATTTGAGCAGAACCCAGCACAGTCCCTGTACTGTTTGAAGCCCTACCGTGTCCTAGCAGCCTGGCCATCAGCTGTCTGGGTGTCTTCAGTGTGGGGCAGGATTTGCCTGGGTTTACAAGGAGATGGCTGGACAGCATACAGCATATGGGTGCAGCCTGTTTTTCTGCAAATGGGTAACTGTTTGAGTAAGCTTGTGTGTCTTTTAGAAGAAATGAAATGCGCATGGATGAATAAATGAGAAATACTACCCCTGCTAAGTTCCTTGACAGAATTCCCATTTCAACTCTGATTTTAGGGAGGAATCACATACAAAAGAATGTGGTTTCTTTTCCTTTCTGTATACAAAGCATGTTCCCAAGAATAAGCAGCTTCATGGAGGAAGTGCAAAGATGAACAAAAGCTGGTGGAAAGAATAGTTGTGTTTCAAATGGGGGGAGGGCAGGCAGGGACAGAAAAGCAGGCTGATTGTGGGGACAGATACTTATGAATGTGGGGAAGGAGTGAGTGCAGAGTGATGTTCTCCAGTGGCCTTTCCTGACTCTGTGACACATTTCGTATAACTGGGATTTATCTGCAAATAATGTAAGTGAATAAACAGAGACCATCTACATAGTACTCTGCAGCCACCAGAGGGAGTGATATGTTCACAGGTACTGTTTTGTTTGAAATGCACTCACTGCAGGGCTGGATTCCACCACTTCCCCAGTCCCAGTGAGGAAATTGAGCAGAGAAATATGCTCCAGACAAGTAAGGTTTTGGGCTGCAATTTTTTTTGTCACATCTTCAAGCAGCAGTATGTTTTTCCACCCTGGCTACGTGTCCAAATGGGTATGAAAATACATGCTTCAGTGAAGGGTTTGGTGAGAGAAATCAGGCATGGTGATCTTTCAACAGTAGAAACCGTGGGTTTTCTTGAAATGACAGCTGTTGTGGTGACCGCAGCTCACCTTCTGACTGGCAACCAAATTTAACCAATAGCAGCGATTTGAAGAATTTTATTAAGGGGCAAAGCATACCTCAAATGAAAATGAAACCAAGCACTGAAATCAGGGCAGGGATCATGGATGTTTCAGCTATTTTGCAAAATCTGGATTCATTCCCATATTATTCCACTGAGATGTAGCTGAATCATGTGCTGTAATCTCTTAAAATGAAATGCTATCCCACTGAATTTAATAAAGGGTCTCAGCTGCAACTGCTAATGCTTTGTCTAGGAGAAATACTAGACTAATAGCATGCCTTTACAAATATTTTTTGCCAAATGTTTATAATATTGGATTGTTTTCCTGAAAAATAAAGTGAATAAGTATCATAGCAAGGGAAACAAGAACAACAGAGGACACCAAAAGAATCTGATGGATGTTCATCATAGTTACAACAATGATTAGACTCAGGGCTTGCTTAGTCTCTGAACTACACTATAAATCATTTATGTCTGGATAAAATGAAATGATGACTTGCGAATGTGGAGAGGGGTGGAGTCCCAGTCTGAGTGTAGAAGGTGGACCTAGAGGAATGCGATTAAACTGGAATTCACAAAGATAGACCCTTCTTTGCATTACTCAAACCATTGCATGAGATCCCTTTTTGTGATATTAGCTTGTCAGTAATAACTCAAGGGAGAGAAGGAAGGCATTCCAAATGCAGGATTTTCCTATCTAAGGGGTAAGTTAATTCATGCTTTAAATGAGGAAATAAATGTTTTATGCTTTGCTCTGTATTTGCAAGACCTGTCTTGCATAAACGAATTCTAGGACACAAAGGAGAATGAGATAGCTGCTCTCTTGGAGGCCTGCTCACAATTTTAATAGCCCCCAGCCATCTACCTGTGTCTTCGGATCAAGGCACTACTGTATTGTTAAAATATAAATATTTAAAAGCCCATGCCTTTTAAAATGGAAATGCTGAAAGCTTTTGAGGTGAATATCATCTAACTTTAAAGCTCCATCCTGTTGCTGCTTCTAGGTATTTCCATATGAAACAGTGGGGAAACTGAGGCACTGAGTGCTGTAGTGACTTTTCTGAGGTTACACAGTGGATCAGGAGTGGGAACAAGTATTGCAGTCTCCCTCCAGTGCCAATGTTGTCTCTATTCTATAAATTATTTCATTAAAAATAAGCAGTGAATTAAGAGGGTTTTTTCTTTATTGGAATGTTAGTATCTTCTTGGTTTCACTGCAGGGAACTGAATTAGAGGACCATGATTCATGAATTTGTAGGCTTATGCAGCTGTACACCAAGTACAATACAAAGAATATTAACAATTTTAATCGCCTGCAAGCACGATTGATAATACAGCATCTTTTGTAGCAAAGAAGATGACTCCTAAAATAAAGGGTTTAGATCTATGTATCTTATACCCTGTGTAGCCCGTAAGTCTTATAGCAGTTTTATCCCTTCTCCTGTTTAAAAAAGGGAAACTGAGGCCCTGAGGCATTACGTCGTAAGTGTAAGGAAAGGTAAACCACGGGTTTTTAGATGGATTTTTTGCCTTAAAACATGTATCCAGGGACTTTGACCTGTACTTTATTAATGTGTAGAATAGTTGTTGCATAAGACTCTGTGCACATAAATCTTACAGAAAGCTCATCAGGATTATATGGAGCTCTATTCTTGGCTCAGCAGTTGTGACCCTGCATCCTTCTGCTTTTGCCTTCTGTCACTTTAAGGTAATAACGATGTGCCACAAGGCAGCAGGCAGTACTTTTAAAAAGTAACAGTAAGGTGTCTGCTCTACTGAGTGATGCCCAGTAGCCATGTTACCACTGGCAGCATTTCAGTATACTATATTTTCTGAAAAGTGACAAGTCTAAAAGCAAACTAAAAATCATCAGGCTTTCTTGAATACTTGCATTAACTAATCCTTTACTGGATTTTTTTTTTTTTGCATCAAAAGTGTATCTAGAATGATTCATCTTACTCCAAACCTAGTCATTAAAACACTTAGTGGTACAACTTGTAACTATATTCCTTTGGCTATCCCACAGTATAGCATGTAAGACCTGGCTGGAATAGTAGCCAGAGGAGATGCTCTTCTGGATAACATGTGACTTCTTATGTCATTTTGGTGAAAAGAAAGGTCCCACTTTTAGGGACCCAACAATAGCAATATAACAAAAAGTAATTTTAAATGAAGTGCCCCTCCCACTACCATCGAACTCTTTCATTGTTAGTAACTCCAAACACTCCAAACTTATTTCTTGCTGGGTAACTGTTAAGGAGGACTGCACGGATGCCATATCAATGCCTTGACAGCTATTCCGTGCCTGCATCCATGATAGTCACGTAAATGCTTTGACGCTGATATAGTACTGTCTGTGGTAGCTTTGAATAATTGGACTGCTTATGTACCTACTCAGAAGTTAATTTCAAACCCATCTTCCTTAAAACAAATAAAAAAAACCTTCTTGATAAAGGAAAAGCAGGAAGCTAGACTTGTATTTGCAGGAAAAGCAAATAAAGTGGTTATAAAGTAAAAAACTGTATCAGAAGAAGCCAAATGCATAATTTTAGCAAGTGTTTGCCTAGCTCCAGCAGAAGGAACTAAGTAATTTGTGTGAGTGTCTATGTCAAGAAATAAATTGAAGCTTTTCATTATATGCTTAGATAAGATGTTTCTAACCATAAGTTATAGGAGGTGACTTTTTGGAAAACTCAGAAGATGATATCCTACTGAGGCATATCATAGAGAAAATGTAAGAATTAACAGATTAAATCCCTGCTTAAAAAATTGAAAACACTTTCTAAAAAGAAAACAGAAATTAGCAGTTAAAATTACTTTTTCAATTTTAGTTTTTTGTTAAAAGTGTGGTGTTGGACATTTTTGGCTTCTCTATTTTTAGTCTGCAGCCATTCCGTGATCCCCAAAAATATCTTTTTGCTTATAGCACAGCCTGAGAAAATGGAGAGTATAGTACATTCCAAGTGTTACCACGTGAACAATATTTTTACCATAGTCATCCTCTGTGCCGTTAACTTTCTGAAAAATTTATAAGAGCCTGAAGCAAACACACTTTTTCTTCTGGGTTCCCTTCAAATTTGAGATTTAAGAGACTTCACTTATTCCATTTTTGTGAGATTGATTTATTTTTTATATTACCAAAGGAAAAAAAAAAAATGTAGAACCGTCCCAGAGATTGTGATGACTGAGAACTACACTCTGCATACTGCCAGCACTAATGCCCGTTAACTTAACTAACATTCCCCAGGGAGGAAATCCTGCGTTTTACCTTCCCTTGGTGATGTTTCTCAGCTTTAATATCTCTGAAATGAGGCAGCCCCCAATACTGTAGAAGACTGTATAAGCAGATGTATGAAAGAGTTCATTCAAACATTAATTATATACACAAAACATATGCCTCCTGCCAAAGGGCAGGGAGTTACCCTTGCACAGTAGCACTATGAGTAGTGTGGGACAACTCCCAGATGCTGGAACTGTGCAAGCAAGTACTAAGACACTTCCACCTCCCAATACTAAGGGTCCTGCTGAAGTTCTAGTATTTAAAACTCCTATGTACCACTTGCAGTATCAGCATGTAGGCTGAAAGAGGTTGTATTAGAGAGCAGCTGTGCTAGTGGTTGCTGATACACCACTCAAAGTGTGACTGTAATAAAATTTTGAAGGTTGTGTCTGATCTCACTGAGTACCAGAGAAGTACCCTTACTTCGTTGTCAGTGAGGTAAGTAATTTCTGAAGCAATTATGAAAGCTAGTCACTGTAATAATTAGCATTGGTTATCAACATGTTTTTGAAAAGCAAATCCAGAGGCAGCATTACAAGGCTCCAAACATCTCCCTTTTGGGGATTGCTGCAGTCACTGATATAATTTCACCTGACATTTCACTCATCTTATTAACAAGGCAAGTGAAATGTCAGAAGGCATTAAGTCAAAACATGCTGTGTTCCCTAAGGGACACTATACTTCTGTATAGCCAGAGAAACTTGTAAGAGGATAGAAATATCACTTTAGAGTGAAGACAAGCGAATGACCAGGATCATTGACCATGAACAGGACTTCAGTTATACCAAGAGATTGGTAACTATAATGGTGTTTTGTCATCTGGCAAACATTTTTTGCATACAGTAAAGTGTTCAGGCCTTTTCAGCATTTACTTTATAAAGGTAAAAACAAGTCATTTGCATCAGGGATTTCGTCCCATTGGTTCAAGGATCTTTGTCACCATTTTGTTTAGTTTTATTCTACGTGTGGGTATAAAAGAACTAGCTATTTCTGGCATTTAGAAAGGGAATTTATTTAACATAGGATTAAAAAGGATGACAGATCTGTCCGCAGAAAGAACTCTACAGATAAAGTGTAAGGGCCAAACTTTCGGTTGTTTCCACTAGATTGCCCTCTCTGGATTTTCCATATTTGTTTGTGGTGGTGGTTTTTTGTTGTGTTTTTTTTTTAAAACAAAAAGGAACTGCACGTGTATGCATTCGGATATGGACACATACACACAAACATACATTTGCACACTCTTATTTTGTCAGTATACTTCCATTTGAACATAGTGCAAGATTCCAGTGTTCCTTGTCTTGCCTTAAGTCCTAATTTATTGTTTGTTGTCTCTCTTACGTGGCACTCCGGGGCCTGGTTTAGGAGGCATGGTGGTGTTGGTTGACAGTTGGACTTGATGATCTTAGAGGTCTTTTCCAACCTTAATGATTCTGTGATTCTATGATTTGTACTACTTAGTGCTGTATGGTTCCGGTGCAGAGCTGGATGCGTTTTTGTGGAGTAATTATTTTGCAGAAAGCCAGTTGTTCAGAATTCACCTGTAAAATATGGAATTGCACACTTGCAGGAATGGTGCATGTAATTTAATGAGTGTGCAATGCACTTCAAAGGGCAGTTCTCAAGCCCTGTCTTGAAATTAGTCTGATCTTTTAAGCACTTAGTTCTGTTTTTCATGAAGTATTTTTATGGTAAAGGGCAACAGAGAGGGGTGTAATAATTATTTCTGTTATTTCTGCCACTCATCTGATGCTTGGAATTCCCACTGACACAAACATGCTTTCTGCATATTTAAATCCATGAAGTGTATGCAGCAATAGTTGGTATGGCAGATGTGAGAAGGGAAGTAAGCACAAATGACTGTCTCGAGGTTTTTTTTTCTCTGCATTAGAAAAAAGATCCAGAAGATCTAGCCTGTTGTGACTAGCTTGTACCACATCAAATAGGTTAAATTAATACAGCCAAGGAAGGTAGCTTGTTACGTCTTTGTGAAATCCCCTTATCAAAGCAAACTGAGGAGTCATGAAAAGCCCTTGACCTCCAATTAAATTAGCTGTGCCTTTGTAAATGCAACTGTTTTCTTGCTGGGTGTATATTTGGTATGAATTTGCATAAAATCCTCACAAGTGCACCATCTTCTTTGGTCTGGAAAAGACATTCAGGCTATTACTGTTACAAAGTGAATAGCAAAATTAATTCAAGTCCTTTTTTTTGTTTGTTTTGGGTTTTTTTGGTTGTTGGGTTTTTTGGTTTGGGTGTTTGTTTTTTTTTTCCTGGGAAGGGGTTTGTTTTGTGACTTTTTCCCCTGAGGTCTGTATATAATCAAAAAGANTTTTTTTTTACTCTCTGCTGTACCATACAGACCTAATGATCTGGAGGGGTTTTATACTCAACGAATATATATGTGGTGTTTTTATAAACATTAGCTGTCAACTGTTTTAATTGCTGTAAATGTATTTGCTGTTCATTAGAACAAAGAGAACTCGCCAGAGGGTTTTCTAGGTGGCACAGAGTACAAATTAAAGCTATATGCTTCCTACTGAGAGAATACAAATTTGCTTCCCAGATATTTCAGAATAATTTCTGGTTTGCCTTCCTTCCTTTTCACTAGAACATACGCTATTTACCCTCTGCTCAGCCAGATTGCACAGTGGCGCATTCAGCCTCTGAATGCTTCGATAAAGCGTTTAGCAGTTGTTCTCTATGGAAGGGCTAGAAAGAATGAGTGTGCAGTGCATGATTTGGAGGAAATCGGTTCCCAAGAGTTATTAGTTTCTGTCTTTTGAAGCAAATATGCTGTGTTTATAATGGCAATAATGGCTTAAAAATAACAATCTGCTTAGCTTTACATGAGAGCTGGATTAAAATCTGTGATGTCTTGGGGCTTTGAGAATGTGCTCAAACTTCCTTCTCTGTTTAGCTTCACTGCTTGAAACTTAGCTGCAGGTTGAAACAAGTTTCAGATATGAAAGTTATGTTCAACTCCAACTGCTACTTTAAAGTCACTGACTTTCATATGTTGGATTTCTTATATATATTTTTATTTAGAAACTCTGAGCTTCTAAAGAATCTCAGATCTCTGATCTCCCCGAGGTTTTTCAGATCTTGATAGACCCATAGGTGTATCTGACCAGATAAATAGCATTTGAGAAGAAACCTGAGGCCAGCTTTACTTGTGACTTTATTACGTACAAGAGTAGCAGTGGATGTACATGAGCATGGTGGAGTCGTCTACCCTGGAGGTNGATTCTATGATTCTATGATTCTATGATTCTATCTCTTTTGAACAGCTTAGGAGAACTTTTACTTTTAGTTGCCTTTAATTTGCTTTAAAGCTCTGGTAATACGGGACCAATATATAAACTATCTAGAGGGCAAGCGGTTGACTACGCTGTAGTGGCTGGATACAAACTCCTTCCTGAGGAAAAAAGGAAATATAATTTACACTGTCCCATCTCTCGTGAATGCTTTTAGTGATTGTAAATGGTTTACAATAAGATAGTGACCACGTGTCTGCATAAGCCACATCGTCTAGAGCAGATGATGGAAGTCTCTTGATGGGTTTAGGCTGGTCTCATTTGGCTGCTGAACTGCAATGCCTAAAGTTTTCAAATTCAATCATTACTGCTGCCACGTTGATTAATTTTGATGTCATTTCCCTCCCAGTGGCGTGACAGCAGCAGCGAAGGACTGGGCGGGTATAATACAAGCTTCAGTTCACTTCACAGTTTCTATCGTCTCATAAATTGTGAGACAAAGGAGTATAACCTTTTTCTCTTGTGCTTTTTCAGTCCTTCTTAGAGGTAAGAGCAGAGGGAAAACTGTCCAAAGATGCCCCTTAGCTGCATTCATGAAAACATGCCTGGTCATAGCAGGGGAAGACTTTTCTCAAAAGAAAAAAGCACTAAAGCCAAAATGGAAAATATCTGAATAAAAATGGGACTTCTGTTCAGAGATGTTGTTTAGCACTTGATTTCAGTGCTAAATGATTAACATACTGTTAGTCATTCAAGTTTGAACATTGGTTCCTGTGACACATTGCTAACGTATGATAATGAAGAGGAAAACCCTTTGCAATCATTATGTGCACCTGGTACAGCAGCCTTGGACATGACATGTACTTTAACTCAATGAAGCATAAGCCTGGAATAATAACTTCCTTCATGCAAAAATATGCTCAATTAGCTGTTCAAAAATATGAATGAGGATGGACAGTTTTCAGTTTCAGTCTCTTGTAAGCAAGGATTTATTGGCTGAGACCTGAATCCTCCTTGTGTATCTGTACGATGATTGCTCTTTCTTTTTTCTTCCATTACTCAAATTATTTTGGGAAGTTTTGAGCACTTTTAAGGGGAGGGCTGGAAGTTTCTAAGGGAAAGATGAAACCTCTGTCATTCTTCCGCAAACCTATTTCTTTCTTCACTAGGCAAGGAAGTGAATGTTTCCTACTGCTTTCCGTGATATAGTACTGCAAGCACATTAAAGATCCAGGACCAGTGTGGCTTGTCACTCCCTGTTTTATTTTAGAGGTTTGTCTTAGTAGTATCCTGAATAGAAAATTAAAGGAATGGAAAGCCAGATCTTTGTTGTTTTAGTCCAAAGCCTGCCTACTTTGTGCTTGTTTGACTCCTACAACTGGGAGGTATGGAGAGAAATTGTTTTTGCTTCCTCATTCTCCACAAAAGGACTTGACACAAATTCCTCCATCGTTCTTTGATTATGAAATTGTTACCCTGTTTGTTTTGCAAGCGTGTTTTTCAAACCCATCCTGTCCCTCTTGCCTTAGGGAAGCCTGGAAGCCAGGATCAATGAGCTGATAGCTGAGATTTGATCAATGTGGGATCCCATCTGTGTGGAGAGAAGAATATTTGGTTTTTGTTTGGCATCAATTTCTAATCGGGAAGCTTGTGCTTTTTCAAAACTATATGAACTAAAATTTAGTACTAGAAGTATTTTTGGGTAACAGATGAGAAAGTTATGAGGGCTTTGCTTGGGAGTACTGAAGGAGCATAGATTATAAACAAATCTTTATTTCTGAGACTACTCACTGGAGCAGTTTTGTATTTTACCATAGTGTCAGCTGAAGCCAAACAAAGTCCTGATACGCGTTACCTATTTCGACGTACTTCAAAATTTAGTCAAAAAAACCCAAAAAAAAAATCCAGATCCAATAGGTGATTGGCAGTCTGTGATCTAGTGTCCCTGTTACTGTAACAAAGAGCCAAAAGGTATGACAGGCTGCGTGGGTAGAATGCAATTCAAATATCAGGAGCAGCAGCATACAATAGGTTTGTAATTTGGCTCCTCTGACTTAGTGCAATCAGGGAATTAGAAGCTTGCTTTGCTCCTTGCGTTTGCTTCCCTTCTCAGGTCTATGCATTAGTTAGGCTTGCTCTGTGACACCTCTGCCGTCTTACTGTACGCCTCTCTAAAAATAGCACATAAGAACACCACCTGGATTACATCTTTTATTTTCTTGCATGGAGTGATTGGGGTTTCTTTAATAGGCCATTGGAAGAGGAAGAAGTATAGGTAAACTATAGGAGTATGGTAAAACTTGCTAGTAGCTTATCAGAAGAGACAGGAGTGCTTGTGGAATGACCACTGTCCTGTAGAGCACAAGAGGGTGCTGTGCACTTAGCAGATAGCAGGCTAAATCCCTTATTTAGTAGTACACGTTACTGTAACTGACTGATGCAAATAAAAGATTAAAGAAGTAAAGCTTTAATATCTTATTAGATAGAAAGCTTTGCAGAATCTCCTTCCTGCTACCCAAAATTGCCTGAAATGTCTTGCAAGTGAGTGAAGCTTCAAAAAGATTTAAGAGAATTTCTGTGCTGCGAGGGAAACAGATGAGGTACAGAAATAAGCAGTAGCTAAGGAATGAATAAAGCTGAACAGACAAAATGAAACAGGAAATGTTATACAGAGAAAGGCAGGTCAGGAAGAAACTCTCTGAAATCAAAGACAGCAAAAGAAAGGTGTCAGACCATGGCAGGTGGCCTGTGATGGCAAGCACTGCAGCTGGTCTTGTGTAGCTGGAGATCAGTGCTGTTACGTGTTGGCAGTGAAGCTCTGTTTGCCTGGATGTTGTGGGAGCAGGGCCGATGCTTGACAAACCTACGGGATACCTATCCCAAAATATCCAGAGCCTGATAGTAATCCCTAGTCTCCTGCCAACCCCTTCATAAACATCTCAGATGGGAAAGCTCCACAGATTCTGTGGAGAAATCGCAAGCTGCGTATGAGTGTGCAGAATAAGCTGTGAAGATAGTGTTGCTTACAGTGCTTCCCCTACAGCGGGTAATATATAAAGAATACACGTGAGCAGCTGAGTAAAAGGAAGGTCTGTTTCTTACAGAAAGGAGTGGTAGTTTTAGCAAGGGCTGGTGGAATGTTTAGGGAAGCTGAGTCCTGTTCCTACTCCTGCCACTAACATGTTCTTGGATCTTTCACAAATTGTGCCTTATTGTCTGTAGTCTCCCATCTGTGAAATAGGCGTAATAATGCTGAGGCATCTTTGAAAAGAAAATGTCAGAGTCTGATTCTGTACATTTGATAGAAAAAGGGTGGGTCTGCATAGGAGGAGCCATAGGGACCCTTAAGTCCTGTGTATTGATAACTTCACTAAATAGAGAGCTAGATCTCTCTATATAAAGTTATCATTACTACAAGATATCGAGTCAGTTCTGCTCTCCTGTGTCAGGAACAGCTTTATCTCTGACCTAAAGCCTTAATTGAATTAGGGGCGGAAAGACAGTAAATTACAGCAGGAGCAAATGTTTGCAAGATATGGCCTTAAAAGTTTAAAAAGCATCAATTCTGCATGAGAAATACCAGTTGCAGTTACTTGTTCATGCTGATTCATTGAATCCTGACCACAAGAGTTATTTTGCATGTTTGGTTGGTTTGTTTTGGGTTTTTTGGGGGTTTTTGTTTGGTGGTTTTTTTTTTTATTCAGAGGTAGCCTATCAAACTTCTACTTCCTCTGTAATTTAAAGGTAAATATTTTAAGTAATCATCTTGGGAATTTAATTGGGCTTTGCCCTGGTGATTTATAGAGGCGGCTGTGCCCATTTCTTTCTGGGTGGTGTTTTAAAAGTAATTCAAGACATGAGAGACGCTTGGAGCAGGATGTGTGTTTATGGGAGGGATCTAGGGGCTGGCTCAAGGTGGTTTAGCCAAAAGACCTATGAATTAGAAACAAGGTGTGTTGCAAAATGTGAGAGAAGTGTTCAAAGGTATAACCCTTCCTGGCATGTTCGCTTCCTAACAGCAGTTCACAGAATTGCTGAGGCTGGAAGGGACCTCTGGAAATCAGCTAGTGCAATCACCCTGCTCAAGCAGAGTCGGAGCAGGTTGCCCAATGCTGTCTCCAGCTGGGTTTTGAATATCTCTGCAGATGGAGACTCCACAACCTTTCTGGGCAACCTGCTCCAGTGTCTGACCAGCCTCACAGTAAAAAAGTGCTTTCTTGTGCGTTCAGATGGTTTTTAACCTGTGCCCATAGCCTCTTTTTCTGTCAGTGGGCACTATTGACAACGGTCTGGCTCCCTCTTTGTTCCCTCCCAGCAGCTCAGTGTTTCTACATACTTACTGAAGGAGAGGTTGATAATACTGCTTTCATTATTTGAGTTTAAGTGCAGGTATGTATCTTGGGAGGATAGGCTGTCTTAGAAGGAAATTTTTGTACACTGTCCTGGGTGAAAGATACTCTGAATTCAGTTATGAAATATGACCTTAAATTGAGATTTCTGGCCTCTCTTTAACCTAGGAATGAGCTTTGCAAAGGTGTTTGAGTTTGTGCTCTAATCTTCAGGACACATGCACCTCTTCAGAAAAATCTTCCCTCGTAGCGCATAGGTGTGGCCCAAGCACTAGAGTCCCATTTGTCTGCTTACACAACATGCATAGAGAGGAAGGGATGGAGTTAAAAGTTAAGCTTGCAGCTGGCAGAGGACTTGTCTTTCTGGATATGGATTTGGGGATGTCAGAAAAACACAGGTGCCTTGTTGCAAAATCATCTCTGCTGTCCCATGGGAGACAGGCAGATTGATTGTCAAGTATTTCAACCCCCTGAAAATGAAGAAAACCTGTTCAGTTTTAACTAGCTGAAGATTTGATCCACAATTTGCACTTTTACGTGGCCCAACAGGCATTACCGGTGCTGTACTAGACAGTAGCTGTTTTGGTCATTAAAACAGGAAGGAAAAAACCTCTCACTTTTGAGACCGTATTCCTACTTGCTACAGTAGGTTGTACTTCTTGGGTAGAAGTTAATGAGTCATATTTAAATAATGTTAACATGTTTGCTCTAAAAGCTGAGGAGGCATCCAGAAACAGCACAAGTCAGCGTTCCTTGTCTTCGGGCTCCCCTCCCCTTGCTGCTCTTCTGCCCCCTGCTTTACAAATGAAAGGGAGAACAGTCCTTAGCAGTCAACCAGGATACTTCCCTGGCCCTGGCTTGCATTTCTATAGGGTATTGGTCACCTTGATGTAGGCTCGTGCAAAGAAACAAAATAAGTGATTGAATCAGGGTTTATTACCTGAAGGGCTTTTTAAGCATAAGCTGTTGCTGGCAGAGTCACAGGATCAGGTGCGATTTCCCGTTTGCTGGAATATACAGCAAATATGCAAACAGGCTCTCAGCTTTTTTTTTTAGCTCACAAAAGCAGGGGAGTCCTTTGAAAGATCCGCCGTTTACCCAATCATCGCTTGCCCTTACACTGTGCAGCATTATAATATTCTGACAGTGTAAATCCTCACATTTGCCTCCCTCCCTCTTTCCTTCAGCCACTCTCCCTCCCCCCTCCCAAGACTGCTGCTATCGGATCTGTGATGATATGTGATCTCCTGGATACAATCACACACACACACACACACAGAAGTACCAGGCACTGCTGCTCAGCTGAGCAAAATGTCTTTCTCTTAGAAGTGGTGCTCATCACAGCTTTCAAATCCTTGACAATGTTGCCATGCTTTCCTTTCTGCCTTCTGCCTTTTTCTGTCTTTGCCTGCCTGCTTTTCTTACCCGTGGGTCATTTTTGCCCTGCTGTCTGTAGCTGTATGGACTACCACACCATAGATTGCCGGGATCAAGGACTCCCAAGTGTTCCTAATCCATTTCCATTGGATGTACGGAAACTTCTTATAGCTGATAACAACATTCAGGCGATACCAGCTGATTTCTTTATATTTTATGGAGATCTAGTCTATTTGGACTTCAGGAATAACTCCCTTACCTCTTTAGAAGAGGGCACTTTTAGCAGTTCTACCAAACTGGTGTATTTAGACTTAAGCTACAATAATTTAACACAGCTTGATGCTGGGATATTCAAATCAGCAGAAAAACTGATAAAATTGAGCCTTGGAAACAATAACCTGGTGGATGTGGATGAGGCTGCTTTTGAGAACCTGGAACAGCTCCAAGTGTTAGAATTGAATGACAATAACTTACAAAGCCTAAATGTGGCAGCGCTAGAAGCACTTCCCTCCCTGCGGACTATACGCTTAGAGGGCAACCCTTGGGTCTGTGACTGTGACTTTGCCAATCTTTTCAGCTGGATACAGGACAATGCATCTAAGCTCCAGAAAGGTAAAGCTCGGTGGCTTACAGTGCAGTATGTACGTTTCTCTGTATGTGTGTCTTGGAGGGAAGGAGGGTTCTTGGTCAAATTGTGTGTGCTGCCTGCAGTGACCCAAACTGCGTTTTGGTCGAACTGTAATTGCATGCTTTCAACAAATGAGTCCATTAAAATGATGTGGGCTTCTTTTCAGCAGCAGGTCGTCCTCCTAGTTAAGAAATAAAATTTAAAAATTAAGCCCTAATAATTTTGATTGTTACACTAAACTTCCATGGGCAGTGAAAGAGCCTTTTCAAATCCATTCAGCCCAGAGCTGGTTCTCTTCCAGACTTCATTTTCTCTCTGGTAAATATATTTTCTACAATAAGCCCTTTCAGCAGCTAAACATTCTGTGCCAGCTCCTTAGGAAAACTGCTTTTTCTCTCATTGTACTGATCAGCTATAAAGCTGCTGCAGAAGAGTTAAATCCCTGTTTTATGCAACCATGGTTGTCAGCCCTTTCCTGGGAGTATTTTGTTGTGATACCCTGTGTTTGAAACTCTCTTCAGTAGCTTGATTTTGGCTCTTTTCATTAAAAATAGCACTGCTTCCAATATTAGGAATAAATGGAAATGGCTCTGGAACACCCCAAAATGCAGGATATATAATTCTGGTATTTGGGCCAGTAATTTTCAGAAAAGGGGGGGAGTATTGAGACTGCCATGTATAGGGAATCCAAACTCTTGCTCCACATTTCCCACCCGACCCCAAAGCCTCTCTTAATCCAGCTTTAGCAGGAGATCATCTCACAGTTCATGCCTTCCAACAAGCACTAGGGCATAAACTCATGCCATTGAGCTGCCCAGCTGCTCGCAGAAGGCAACTGCTTGGAGCATAAAAACTTTAAGGGCTACAGAGGGTATACAAGTATTACCTGACATGAAATCCCTGGTGTCTGGGCTGTGTCTGAGGGGGGATCTCTGTGCAGAAGGCGGTGAGACCTAAAAGGCTGAGGGAGAAGAGCTCAGGGGAACAGGTTGAGGTCAAGTAACTGTTTCCTTGAATTCAGACAAGGGGGAAAAACACAGTAAGCCTACAAATTTAAGAGGTCTTTTCTCTCCTTTCTTGATCATCAGAGTCTGTAGTCAGTTATTCAAGTTCTTCCTATGCTCATGACCTTGGGTAGCATTTTTAATATAATCATCTAGGTTGCCCTAAATATTCTTAGCTGTAAAACAGCTGTTTTAAGGACAAAGTCATTTGAGGAAAAAGTGTTGGGTTTTTTCCTGTCTGCTTCAGTGAAACTTTCATCGTGATGCTTTCTGAACCAAACTTGGGCCTGTTCTCCCACCTTCCCTGATGCTTTAGCTAAAGTTTGCTCTGTTTGAACCAAGTATTTGCCCGTCTCTCATGCTAAACATCAGTTTACTTTCCCCATGCTTTCAATCTCTTTTAATGAACTTCTAGCTCCTTCCCCTTCACCCAGACTGAGTCTGTTCAGTTCGAGAGTCCGTCCCAGCCCATCTCTCTCTTCTCTTCCACCCTGTGTTTTAAAGCGTATCTGAACTTATGCCTGGAAATCTCAAGTGATTGAGCTCTCCCATAGTATTGCTGGTGTTCCCCAGTGTCTTGCAAGCTTAGGGATGTTTCCTCACAGCATTTTCTCTCATCCACAGTTGTGTTTCAGCAAAATAGTTAAAAAATTACTAGCTCATCTGGATCTTCCAAACTTTCAGTCAGATTTGATTTGGGAAGACAAGGAGGGAAGGAGCAAATATTCAAATGGTTGGTTTTATCAGAGCTGTCCCCTCGACATGGCCTAAGCAAATGATTTGCATTTGTTCCCAGGAGCAAGTCCCCTGATATCTTTGCAGCCAGTCATATCGGTGACATCCAGTGCATGTCTCCAGAAAAGCGTGCAAAGTCAGCGTTTTCATTGCTTGCTGGGAGCTGCTGCCACAAAAATACTGGCTGTCCCATTTAATAAACTAGCAAAGCATTGTTCACAAAGGTGAGGGCAAAACTAAACCCAAAAAGGAAAGACTGTTTCCATGACATTTTAAAACCATATGGCCACAACTGAGTGTCTTTCAAAACAACTTCTGGAAAGTCAGCGTAAAACTAATTCTTAGAATTATGATTTGATTGCATTTTAAATGCAGTTTTCAGTTTTTAATGGTGTTGCAACATTATACCCATTAGGAACTAATCACATTAGCATTACTTGTCTGGTTATACTTGTCCAAAGCCACGGTCGCCTGGCCTTTCCTGGGAGGGGTGGGAAGAGCAACTCACTGAAAGATTCGGCATTCAGGCTCCCTGGCTTCCTCACGATACTGCTGTAAGGCTGAAGACAGAAGTATTCTTGCAGCAAACACATCAAGATAAGTAGGGCAGCAGGCATTATGTCTGGAAATACAGCAAAAGAAAAAGATACATTTTCAGGGCCTAAGAAAAGAGCTTAGTTATCTTGGCTGCATGCTTTTCCTTTATAATTCTGCAGCAGCTCAAGCGTTTGCATTGCATGGCCTATACAAATGGAAAATGGCAGGAAGGAAAAAGGAGTTGGCTGGTGGTTTTCTTCTCTTGGTTTTCTTCAAGAATAAACTGTGATTAGCAGTACAGAATGGTTCAATGACAGATTGCAGCTCCCCAGCCTTTAAATGGTAGACTTTGTAAGCTGGGTTTACTGAGAAGCAAACCAGTGTGGAAAAGTGAATGACAGTAAACTGGCATCGGTGATCCCCAGGGCTTTCATGAAAAGTACAAAGCACTGTGAAGAAACTAAAGGCTCTGTACACTGTCGTGTGTCTTAGGCTGGCTTGGGATGCTTCACAGTGGGTTAAACAAGAAAGGATATGCCAAAGCAGAAAAGAAGCACGCTCCAACCATTCTGTGGATGAACTAGGATCCAGGGCTGCCATTCGCAAGGGTGACTGTAGCATAGCGGTCCCCCAAGATTCAGAACTGGTAGCAAGAAACAGGAGATAAATGGCTGGGAGAAATATGTTGACAGATAGATTTAGGTTCTGGGCATTCATTTTGATTCCTCACTTTGAATGACACTGAAAATAGTTTAATGTGTCCTGTCTGCATGTCTGAGAGAAATCACTCAAGCTGTTAACTATTTACTAAGCCCAGTCGCTGCTCCACCTTTTAATTTTAGCACTGCAGTAAAACAGCATGTTAGTCAAAGCTACCCTTGTTTTTTGCAAAAGAAATACTAAGTTTATTTAAAAATTGGAATTTTGTCAATGTGAACTGAAATGTCAATAATTGATCCTGAAGCTCTCTACCTCTGTAATTAACGCCTCTGGAGAGCTCGGTGATCTGAACAAAAGCCATACTTCAACTCATTAGTTTTGCAGAAGCAAGGTCCATTTTCTTTCTGGCGTGCTACCAGAAATAGCTTGTAAAGTTGTAACTTATGTTGACCTGTCTGACCGGCTCACTGTAAAGCCTCTTCCCAGCTGAGCTGCCGTTGCACATCTAGCTTATTGCTTCACACAAACAGCTGGGATTTGAATGATTTTACAGATCCCAGCATTTATTCATCTAACCTAAATTTCTAAATAAAGGCTTAATTGGCAGTAAGTGAATACTCTTACATGCCAGATTTGCAGGCAGACTTATTAAAGAAACTGCACTAAAAGTTTTGCAATCAAACTCAGCGCTTTGAAACAGCAAGCGTATTCTTATACTCGTAAAGAGATATTAAACCCAGCATTTTCATCATACTCCACAACCAAACCGCATTTTTTCCCCTCTGATTTGGTTATTAATTGATTAAAAGCAAGTTAGTGTGTGTAGTGCAAAGTAGACAAAGGAACTGTGAAGATCAGTGGAATGGTGATAAGTGGAGAATATGTAACAGTTGGGTCACTATGGGTCAAAATGGTTACGTTATAAAACTTATAAAGGTTTTCTGTAGAAGGATGTTTGATTTTATAGGCATTTGTTACACCTGAACGGCAGCATGGTGGCCAATGATTCATATTAAAGGTTTCCCATTAGGAGGAGCATGGAGATTAAGAATATTGGACAATTTTTTGGAAATAGAAAAGGTGTTGTAAGATTTCTGTCCCTTCAAAGGTAGGTGTAAAAGCTTTCATGGAAGGTTTTAGTCCGTGGGGGGCATGCAAACTCTCAGAACAAAAAATATCTTGAAAGAACAAAGGTCTAAGTTGGTCTTAAATGTATTATACAATTTCCTTGAATTCTTTGAATATCTGAGGTGTATGCTATTATGTTTTATCCTCTGCTTGCCTATATTTGATCCATCTTCTTGAACTTTACAAAAAGCAATTGACAAGGCTGGAGTTCTCTAAAGTGAGAATTGAAGAAAGCAGAGGAGGAAGAAGAGAGTTTGTTTGGACTCTGGCAGAAGAAATTGAGAAAAATATGAATAAAAGGAAGAGAGGTACTGA
>WAAD01035986.1:104376-115234 GCA_013389945.1 Fregata magnificens | reverse complement strand
CAGCCAACGGTTTGACAATGGTGCACAGGAAAACGCCTCCTATATTAGAAAATGGCACAGACCCAGAACACATGACTCCAGATGGTGCAGACTCAGATTTCGGGTAATTGTGCTGCCTTTTATACTTCAGATAGCTTGCTTTCTCTCTCACTGATTGGTGTGGAGGGAATGATTCTCCAGTCTCTCTCTCTCTCTCTGGCTGGAGAGCTGGATTCAAATCCTGATCAGGTCACAAAAAGCTGGGCGTAGCCTAGTCAAACAGACTGATTGGCAGATTGTGCAGGAGAACCCTAACAGGAAGTTAGTAAGCGATGGTACAGGTAAGGGCTATGGGGAACTGAATAATCAGGGGATCAACAGCTTGTATAGCTGCATGGTCCCAGCCAGAACTGAGCCCTTCATTTCTATACAGAAGCTTCCACAAAAGTAACACGCTAGTTGCTATACATCAGGAGGCTTGTCACTCAGAAAAGCTTCAACAGAAGGAAGCTAAATGCTAGGGCTGAATATGTGTCATCTTTTTACAGCAGGGTGTTCCAGAAACACAGCTGCAGAGGTAAGGGCTCCCTGATTATCACTCAGTAACAGGAACAAGAGGTCAGCAGATTCAACTGAGGCTTCTTTGTGCAGAGGAAGTAATTCATCTGCTTGCAATAACTTCCTTATTGCTATCCAGCATTCTTACATCTTTTGGCGCCCTCCTTGAATAGAACTGGTGTCGTCTTCTGTTACAAGCATCACTTGCAGTTCCGATGGTAGTCTGTAGTCATGCTGTTTTGGTTTTTATGGACCCCCTTAGGTAATATCAGTTGGGCTCATTCAGAGGTTGGATGGGAAAATAACAAGGTAAACTCTAATATTTCAAGAAGTGGTGTTGCCAATTAGGTAGCTGATCTTCGTTTTAAATCAATATTGAACCGATGCATTAACATTGTGAGTGCTGTTGAAAGTGCTACCTTCTTGTTAGGCTTAATAGCAGTCCCGTTGAGGTGTGATCAGAGATCCTGTGGTTGCATCTCAGTAGTGACATGCAGCTTCCTCTTTATCTTTTCTGAAAAGAATGTAGGTAAAAATATTGTAGCCAATAGATAATCTTGTTTGTTCCTGAGGGCTGGAAGCCTGTCTTACAACTAAAGGCTCCTTAGGCAGGTTCAAGTATAATAAACATTTTCAGCACTTAGATTGTCATTAAAAGTTGTCTTACACATAGCTTTTTAAACTGCAGCATTGTGACTTTCTGTCAGCAGCTTTGGGAAAAGAACTTGCCTGGAATATCAGCTCTACAATCAGAATGATTGTGTAGTGAAGAGTCTACAGCAAACTTTTGTGCTATAGGTGTTCAGAAATTACTAACCCAAGGCAGTTTGTTCCAAATGGAAGAGCCTTATTCATGCTGTTCAACCACTGAGTAGAAAGTATTTGTAAATATTCACTGGAGTAATGCTTGTTTGCAAGTATATTCCTCTGATTTTTCTTTTATAGTCATAAATACTTCAGCTTCAGTTATCTTTTTGAGATACTGACTCAATCAGTGTTCTTTTGCACAAAAATTGCTTTTATTGATGGATTACTCTTATACAGTTTCTTTAGAATGGAGAAGAATTAATTCTGCTGGGTTTTGATTCTCATTGTTCTGGAATGGAGAGAACAAATATGGGGGAAAGCAATCTTATGAATTTTTGACCTTGATATATGCCTCTATGCGATATTTAAACTTTGCAGCAGCAAGGGGTATTTGGAAACAAGGTGTAGCTAGAATCTGAAGCCTGCACCCAGTTAAAATAATTACTATACATATATATTTGTCTTGTGCTAACACATCATGCTGGTAATTTGACATGTATCGTGTTCTGGCCTCATAATGGAATGGAAATTCATGTTCTTACTTTTGGTCCTTGTTTGTAGGACTGGTGTTTTGGGCTGTGCAGCCTGATGCTTGTGCATCTTTTCTTATGGGTAGATAAAAATGAAAGTACCTTGAAGTTGTAAAGCAGAGATTTTAATCTGAACTTGAACTAATGCTGTTTCATTAGTGTGGTGTTTAGCATAATTAAGGCAACTCACAGATGCCTGTCAATCTTGAATCCTGAGATGTGCCATTTCAGCTGAGTCACGTTAATTCCCAGTGAATAGCTTTCTGAGGTGGTTTTCTGCTCTATCTTATCTTCTATTCTTATGTTGGTAGTTTTTTATGCTATGTCTTTTCCTGCGTTTTTCCCCATCTGTCATCTCAAAACTCAGTTTTCTTACCTTGGAACTAATTTCTGCTAGTTAAAGCTTGAAGGCTGGTGGGAAGGTTAACTTGCCACCAGAAGCAAGTAGTTAATTTAATCTTTTATTTCTCCCCAGATTTATTTAGGACTTGTATAGGATCTGAGAATTTAGGTATTTGGAAAACAAACCTGTTCCCAAGTTTCTCTCCGGTAGTAGCATAGATGGAACTGACTACTACGGAATACTGCTATAGTACAAGAGTCCTGGTGTTTTTGAATGGCATAGAGTTACTATGAACATGTGTAAAACTTTCCTTTTGTTCCTTAACAGGGCAGTCAACAAGCAGAGTGGAGAGTGGTGGGAAGAAGTATTACAGTATATGGCAAATTATTAGAATGCTTATGATGAAAAAAATCAGTCTCATAAATAATAAGTGTATTTTTTTCCTTCTTAATTCCTCCTAATTGTTTTCACTTTGTCTTTATTTCAAGGCTTTTCTACTACTATGAAAGCAAATGTTGATTTTCACGTTAAATAGTTCAGTGTCTTACTGTTTCTTTCCCCCCTCCCACTTTTGCAGCCCTATCGACAAACCTTCAGATTCGCTCAGTATAGGAAATGGTGACAGCTCCCAGCAGGTAAGATATAAAGATAAACACTGTGAAAGTAAGAACTGAGTTTGAGGGCTTGGTGCAACTTGGAGTTGGAGAAGCAAGTATTTTCTGAAGTGTGTCATAATTTTAAACAAAATTAAAAAGTGCTACTGCTAAGTTGATTTTTATGTTTGACCTTGTACTGAGCTATATATTAACTAACCTAATTGCAGCCAAAAGTTTTGAGGAAATTTTTCAACTGTATTAGTGAAGAATATTTTATATATAAACACTCATGTCCTAATTGTTTCTCTTCCTCTCTTGCCTGTAGATAACTAACAGTGACACACCTTCACCACCGCCTGGTTTAACAAAACCCAATCCAGTCATACCCATCAGTTCATCTAATCACAGTGCACGGTCCCCTTTTGAAGGGGCTGTAACAGAATCACAGTCGCTCTTCTCTGACAATTTTCGGCACCCTAACCCCATCCCTAGTGGGCTTCCTCCATTCCCCAGCTCTCCACAGACTTCAAATGACTGGCCCACAGCACCAGAACCACAGAGCCTCTTCACATCAGGTATGTACGCCAGTTACATGGCTGGGTATTGCTTGCTTTTGCAACTGATGTCTAAAACTGTGAGAACCAAAAACCCTAGGACTTGCTCTATACTGTTTTTTTCCCCCTTCACAAATGATCAAAATTTGTCACTTAACTACAAATGAATTGCACTGATATAAGGGTTTCCTCTAAAAGAAACTTTAGAGTTTTCCAGCTGCGTGGCTAAATTATCAGAGTGCTTATTTTAGTTTTTCTTAGCCATGTGCCTGTCTAAATAATAGGATGTGACATGTATGCTTAATATTTAATGTTACAGGTTTTTACTGAGTGGGGAAAAATACATGGTGTCAGTATATGTTGGTGTAGTAATCTGTCATAGTCTATAATTCTAACATCAGAAACTGTGCAGTAGAATTCAGAATTTTCTTTAGTATCCTGCATAGTTATCTGAAGGTGCCTAATCTTTATCTTTCTGAAGTGAGATTATATACATTCAGAAAAGATAAAAATATGGTTAATTACATCGACTAAAAGATACCTGTATTTTCCAGGTACTTTCCTATGAAATACCACTTCATAGGATTGAAACATCGGTTTAGGTGTATTTATATAGTCTTGGGAATGGTTAACCGTATTTAAGATCTCACAAATTGTCGATCTGAGGGAGTTGTTAGAAAACTAAATGAAACAATATCAGTGACAAATAGAATGTAAATGATACTTTAGGACACAGTTGGTTTACTTAGTGATTAGTGTTCTTTTGCTGTTTATCTGACTTCTGGATGTTGTAAACAATATTTATTACCAAGGAAATTACCTGCTACTAAGGTACTATACGCACCAATTTTGTGAGGGTTAAGTAGCAGTGAGACGCTATTTCTAGGTAGTAGAGAGAGTTTGTTTCATAATTAATATAAAATGCATTGTTGCTATTTAAATAAGAATACAAAGGACAAGTTTTTGACTGTGTAGCAACTCTTTTTATCTATCATCATGGATTTTAGAGTGAAAACAGAACTGTACATTTCTTTTCTAAGAGAGGATACTGAGCTTAATTTTAACTACTTAAAGCAGCAGACCAGGTTCCCTACCAGCAGAGGGAGTTAATGTTGTGAGTGATACTACCTTGTACTCATCAGCTTGCGTTACCGCAGTTTTTGAGGACAAATATTGTGAAACTAGACCCAGCATTCACTGAACTCAAATAAGAAACTTAAATAATATAATGAAATGAAGTAGTAGCTGAAAATGCAGGGAAATTCCCTGATAACCCTTTTTTGCAACACTGCCTCAAAATATTTAATGATGTCTTGTAACGCAGTTCCTTATTTCCTTTTGTTTTATCAAGGTGTCTACTCAAGAATTTGGCTTGTTTTTCTTCATAATGGTAGACAGTGGCTTTTTTTGGTTTTGCCTTTTTTTTTTTCTTACCACTGCCCAGAGGTTCCCCCTTTGAGAGGGAACATCTCCTCCCCACCTTTATTGCACAGCAGAGCTGAAGCACAGCAAAATACTGAGCTGAATAATAACCTTATCTAAACTGTGCTTGGTCACACTTCCATTAAGTAATATGAGTGTAAAGGTTCTAAGCAATTATTTATTGTTCTATTTGGTGCTGTTACTGAAAATACTTATTTGACAAGGCTGTTCTGTAGTTCAGGAACAGAGTAATTCTCTAGTAAAAATACTATTTGCTAGTTATACCACTTCACCTTAAGTAGAAATCTGTGACAGTTTGATCTGAAAATGGCATTCTAAACTGATGAATAACGTGTCTTTGGGGATTTTGTACGGATAAATACTAATTCTTATTCTAAATCCTGTTCCTCTCCTCTCTGACAGAAACTATACCAGTATCCTCCTCCACAGACTGGCAAGCGGCTTTTGGGTTTGGTTCCTCCAAACAGCAAGAGGATGACTTAGGGTTTGATCCCTTTGACATCACCCGCAAAGCCTTAGCAGATCTGATTGAGAAGGAACTGTCAGTCCAAGACCAACCTTCCCTCTCGCCCGCATCTCTTCAGAACCCTACCCCACACACTACAACTGCCAAAGGGCCAAGCTCTGGATTCCTGCATCCTGCTGCACCCACAAATGCCAACTCTCTCAGTAGCACCTTTCCAGTCATGCCACAGAGGTTCCCACAGTTTCAACAGCATCGAGCGGTTTACAACTCCTTCAGTTTTCCAGGCCAAGCAGCTCGCTATCCTTGGATGGCCTTCCCGCGCAATAGCATCATGCACTTGAACCACACAGCAAATCCCACCTCAAATAGTAATTTCTTGGACTTGAATCTCCCACCACAACACAGCACAGGTCTGGGAGGGATCCCTATATCAGGTAGGTGAATCGGGACTTATCTGAGCTGTGAATATGACTTAATTCATGTTTTCAGCTTCTCTGAGCCAGGATGGGAAAAGGGAATAGCCAGCTACAAGTGGTAGAGTGGTATCTCTTGACTGTCATACTATGTTTATGAACAGAGGGAGGAATATTGTTTTAAATAGGCCCTTTCCATTTTAAAAAAAAAAAAATGTATCTGGATGTTTAGCCTTGTAATATTGAGCTTTATAAGGAAGGTGGAGTATTCTGTGCCCGCTTAATTTTGTGCCAAAGCATATTGATATTTTGGTTCTTCAATCTTGCCAGACTGGCTTTCTTTAAGAGTAGGCCGTGGAAGCGCATTGCGACTTCCATGTCGACATGCAGGTGCTGACCAGAGTTCTTAAAATTGTGCAAAAAAATTGTAATGATGGTAATTTGTGCCAGGTGTCTTGGCTGGGTTGTTCCCTCTTGTGCATAACCAAATGGCTGCACAATAAAACATTCAGTGCTGTTTGTTTCTGTACTTCAGATGGCCTTAATATTATGCTAATCTTTCACTGAATGGATGCTTGCAATGTGTGTAAGAGGATTCATCTTGATTGTGAGCGTTGTGATGTTGGAGCAAAATAAATGTGCAGTCAGGCCAGTTCAGGCTGCCCTGAATGAATTGATAGGTTCTTGCAGCAAACATTACAACTAAGGAGCTAATTGTAACAATAATTGTCTTGATTAAAAATTCACTTCTGGAGTTTGAAGTCCTTCTGTGCTTCCAATTTAGCTTGGCCCAAACAGGTTCTCTTTTCCTAACAGGGAAAAAAATTGTATTAAGTGTATGATGAACTGCAGGTAGAAAGTCTCTGTAAGCTCTTTGTAGCCTTGAGATGGAGAAGACTGCTTCTTGAGATGTTGCCAGTGTTACTTTCTTTTCACGGGTACTAGCTATACTATAAGAAAGTGACCTAGAAAAAGTCACTGTGTTTTTGATGCTCTAGTACAAGAGCTAATTTTGGCTCTTACTTCCCTGTACTTTGTCCTCTTTGAAGGCTTGTTGAAGCTACAGTACTGCTGTAGGGTCCTTAGGCTGATTCATAGTATAAACACTTGGTCTAGACTACAAATGCAAGTAGTTCAAAACTCTATACTGGCAGTGGCAAAGTTTTTAGACTAAAATGACTGATATTGGTTACACTGAAGTGTAAAAAAAAAAAAAATAAATACATTTTTTTTTTTTGACCTGGAGTCAAAAAATGCAGTGTCCATAGCACTGCAAATTGTTGCTCACTTTCTCCTAAACTACACAGAACTTCCAGGAACGTAGCAAGACATCAAATTTTGACTTTACCACTCAGTTCTAAAAATTGCTAGTTCAAGGGGCCAGTAACAAGACTATCTTCTGGACTAGGGGGACCAGAAAAATCCTTTAGTGTTGAAAAAGATCTGTTTGTAGTACAGGTTGATTCTAGGTTTGTGAAAGTTTTCTTTAAATTGCGTTACTTTAATTGCCTTTGGCAGTTTGAAAGTGGACCTCTCTGTGTTTGTAGAAGACTCATGCATCCATGTACAACTCCCGAAGAGTCGGTTGTGTCGTGTTGGTTGATGAACAGCCCATGCCATGTACCTCCCCCATATGCCCATAAGGCAACAGAGTTGATATTTAAGTATGTCCTTTTTTGTATGCAACTGCTAGAAACAATTAATCTCAAAATATTTTTGGCAGATACAGTGCTAAAACCAGAAAATAAACATCTGCTGTAGTCTCTATGGAAAGTTCTTTTGAGTTGGTCTTAATCTCTTGTTATAGAAAACATTGTTAGTTGCCTGGCTAACAATTAGATAGCAGCAGTTGCTGCAATGCAAACACTTCTTAGCTGATCTACATGTCAGCTTTGATACATCTTGAAAAAAGAATTATTTGCACAAACACAGATTACTCCTTTTTCTTTTCCTGTTGTCAGAAATCAGCTGAAATCTCAGTTCTGGTTTTGTTTGCTGGGTTATGGATTTGTATTATTTGTATGGTATTTAGTATCTAGGGTTTTCTTTAGTGATCTAACTGCTTCGGAAGTACAAATAATTTGAAAGTCAGGAGATGCCCTCATACCTCTTTTTTTGTGTGCTGACTTAAGTTTCCAATTTATTGATTGTTCCGTCTTTTCAAATCCATATCTAGTGTACGGGTCTCTCAATGAGTTCCTTTTATATTCTTTTTGAAAGAATAATTCCTGTTCTTTATGCTCGCTTTTAATCTATCAGTAGCAGATATATAATGATAGAATTTTCTTAGTTTCCTCATTTGATTTACAGATGCGGCTGTCTGGTGGGGTTGGGGGAGGAACATGGTGTACAAGTATAGAGAAATCATATCGATGGGGCTTTATTACAGCACTTGATAACAGAATCTAGCTGACCCGCTAGAAAGGCGATGTGTATCATAATAGCTGTTTAGCAGTATGGAGAGATTAGTTGTAGTATACCTGAAGCTTGTTTTTGTTATCTCTTTTGTTAGTCTGTGTTAGGGTGTTTTAGAAAATGTCATTAATTCAGCTGTTTCAGATGTAATAGCAAAAGAAACCTAGTGCAGGTGAAACTTCACATTGTCTTCTAGCAGAGACTCTCAACTGCTGTTTCCTAAGGTATTTGATCACAATTTTTTACAGGACTATAAATTCCTGAAGCAGATAATACTGGACCAGTCATTTAAAATAAAAAAAAAAAAAAAAAAAAAAAAAAAAATTAAAACCCCAAAAACAAACAAACCAACCAACCCCCAAAAAATTCATTTGTTCTGTGTGTTTGCCTGCTCCATTTAATCAACCCTTTTCAACTTTTCTATTTCATTTCTGTTAAAACAAGCAGGTTTAAAAACTTTCATAACTTCCTGTGAAGTTAGTATACTACTTTCTAGGCTTTCTAAATCCAATTTGAGTTGATTTCCTTAAGCATATTTGTGGTTTGGAAGCCTGTATGAAGAAAACGATATCTCTTATGCTGCTGCTGCTTTAGGTAGGCATTACTATTCACATGAATTTGAAATGCTCGTGTGTAATGTTAAATGTAATGTTCTGAAGCTACCTTTTGTGTAGTTGAGAATAAGCTGTGCTGTATTCATAACCCCACAGCTCCAGGTAGGGATGTTTTGTGATGTGCACCAGATTTAAATGGAGGGACACAGACACTACCTACTTTTTCTTTTTTTTTTTTTTTTTTAAGCTTTCTTTTAAAATAATTTCTGTATGGAATTTGGTAGCCTATTTGTCAGAGGAAGCACTATTTATTAAACTCATTCTGCAGTTTCCAGTGAAATGACACAATAACACATGATTGACTTGATAATTTTATTATGCATATACTGGAAATGTGTCATATTCATCAGGCGTACATTTGTCCCCAACCCATATTTAAATGAACATTTGATTGACTGATTCCCAAACTAGCATTTTTTTTCTCCCCCCACCATATGATTTTGCAAACTGTAGCAGATGTTACATGTTCTCATTGTAAGGGACAATTTAGGCTTGTTGCTGTTCTCTGGTGTGGGGTGGCTTAGACGATTTACTGTGTAATTATAACTAAGTAACTGTGCTTCAGGAGAAAAGTTCGGTGACTTCTTGTTCATGGACAGCATGATTGTTGCTAAAAGCAATATTACCCTAGATTGTGTGCAACCTATGCTAAGAATATAGGACAGTGGCTATCCTTTATTCTGCAGATAATGCCAAAGGAAAGATCCACTGACAGCAGCGTGGGTGGGTGTGTGCCTTTATTTTTATTTTACTTTAGGATAACAGGAAACTCTTTGTAATTTGATAGCTAATACGCTATCATCTTTGCTACCCTACTGCCTGGTGGTGTGTTCTAAAATAATAGGTATTGTATTGGATCATAGAGTAAAGTAGGTCTCAGATTAACAGTGTGTTTTGAGACAGATGCTTATAAAATGAGATGTATGCATATTAATAATGGGAAAATAGCAATATATAGTTTTATTTCTTGAGTTTACTGAGTGGTTGGTAGTCATTGATTTTTATTACATAGAAGAAGTATAAGAACAAATACACACAGTTTAAAAGTACGGGGAAAAAGTTCTGAATGATTAGTCCGCCCTTCCTGTCAGTTCTATGCAAGGTGAAGTACTTGACATTTTGAAACACTGGCTGTTATCTCATTTATTAATTTCATAATTATCCTGAACGTAATTCCAAATGAGAAAAAACGTAATTGTAAGAACTTATCAATTCAATAAAAATGAGAGTTTGAAATTTGAACTCTTCCAAGACTAATGCTACACAATATTGTGCATACATTCTCCCCACATAAATCATTTAAACCCCTTGAGTTGGTAGGGACCCACAAGGATCATCGGGTCCAACTTCTGACTCCATGCAGGGCAGCCTAAAAATTAAACCATACATCTCAGAATTGTCCAAATGCTTCTGGAACACAGACAGGCGATTTATGTATATCATGCATATATTAGAAATCTAAGATAGAGGAAATAGTCAAGTGGACACAGAGACAGATAGGAAGCATGAAGAATTAAACCCTGTTTAGTGTAGGGGAAGAAAAAAGTTTTACCCGTTGACCTTGGAGATAACCACTGTAAAATCCATCAAGTTATTTTAGCCATGAAGCCGATTGATGTGGAGATTGCAGTAGACTTCTGTGAACTGTTCCTGAAACTTCAAAACAGGGGGCTTGAATGTCATAAATCTTTGTAGTTGAATATAATTGACAAATCAAAATTTTGTTCTCAAGACTTTTTTGTTTTGATGTTGTGGCATATATATCTCGAATATGCACAGCCTAATTGATGGAATTATGTATATTTAAAGATGAGATTGAGACAGTAAATAGGTAGACAGTTCTATTAAGTTTGGGTGCCATCCAGCAGTCTTTGTGGTAGTGGTGTTGCATTCCTTATCAAGACGCTGATTAGCATGCACATTTTTGAGTCTTGCCTGCATTTAGGTTTCTGTGAAGCAATAGCTGGTAGCAGGGAAGGCAAAACAATGAAGGTTATATTAAGAAGGTCCAGCTTCTTCCCACTTACATAAGTTCTGAACTCTTCCATATCTGAACAACTTAATGTTGCATGTTCTCCCACTTTAAATTTTCTGGCCTCTGTACCCCCAGCTATTGCCTAATGCTACCTTTTGGACAACA
>WAAD01035986.1:26046-104337 GCA_013389945.1 Fregata magnificens | reverse complement strand
ACCTTTTGGACAACATTTGAGTTAAACAAGGGAAGATCCCTATATGTTGGCTGTGATAATATTGTTTAAAAGACTTTATCGCACAGAGAAGGGTGAGATACCAGAATTAGCATTGACATGCTCTGCCTTTAATACCAAGGGTCCTTGTCTGACTTGGTATTTTCTCAAAATGTAACCTCATTTCCATTTGGGGCACACATTTCTTATTTGACCTTCGTCCTTTTGACTTTGTCTCCTCTCTCTGGGTTGATACTTAATAGTTGATTCTGTCTCCTGAACAAAGAAAAACACAGCTTGTTTTATGCAGTCCTGGAACCAAAAAAACTGAATTTGCTGCATAGCAGCTGACAGTCTTCCGTGGTCTCAGGATAATAATTTGGTATGGGGTTTTGGGGGCATTCTGCTTCTGCTGCTGTGCCTTTTTAAAAGAGGGTCTAGCCTGGGTGGTATGGCTGTTGAATTCAGCGTGTTGTAAAACTTAAAATTCTCCAAATGCTGTGTACAAAATGCATCCCGCTTCTTTCCATGGAGGTTCTTGGGCCTCCACTCCCCTTCTCTTTAGGACGTGCTTTGTGTGTGTGTGTATCCCCCACCCCCGAAATTCATTTTCCTTTTATTTCCCATCATAACTAATTTTCTGTTTCACTGGTGAAGAGGTGAAGTGGAGGTGAAGCACAATACGGAACAAATTCAGTTTGAAAATAAACTTTTGGCTTGCTCAGTTCTGTTGCTCTGGAGGTGTGTTTTTTTTTTTAATGCAGCCAGGGTGGTGCTGCTAGGTTTAAAACAAAGTAAATGGAAGTGGGATTTCGGATTAATTTCCAAAATATTAAATCAGATTGAAGTCACACTGTTTGAAATCTATCTGCTACGGATATTCCTTGTCCTACCTCTGGTGTCTTGTCCTTTACCTCCCTTACACTTTCTACATTTACTGCTAAGGCCTGCCTGCCTTAGCGTAATCTTGTCATGACCTCTGAGAGAACTTCATCCACAGCACCTGTCCTTTAAGTCCTGCCACTTCTCCATCTGTTCCAAAATCTCATCTCACACACCCACCCTTCCCTCCCAGTGCCTTTTCAGGGCTAATATTGCAACTGTTTTTGAAACTCTTTGGAATTTTTTCTTATGATTATATAGGAGATACTGTTCCAAATAAAGCTTGATATATAAATATCTGTGCCCTCATCTCTGGGAGCTTGGTTTTAAGCTCTTACGAATTTCTTAAAATCTTAGACTGTAAGATTATTAGGGATGGCAGTGAAAGACAGGCATTGTGCTTTTTTGAGTAGTAAGATGCCTATTTTTAAATGTGTAATTTTATTTCAGAACAAGAAAATGTGACAAAAAATATAAAGAAGAAAGTGTAAAAAAAAAAAAAATCCTCTAACTTCTCTTGGCTGCAATACATCAGAGGAATGACTAATCACATTAACACTGCTAGACTTGAAATAAATGCGATGTTGGCTGAAATAGGTGGCCTGAGTGGCTGACCCAATTTGCATTCTGGACTGTCAGTCCTGACAGGGTTTTGGGTAACTCTTCCCCATTTCTGGGGAAACAAGCACATGGAGGGTATTTCACATCAAATTTCCTGACTCTGTCTGTAGTAGTGTCACCGAATGAGCTTCAGCTGCACTAAATGTCAGGCCTTTGCCTGTGTTTTAGGGATGGAAGATGGCATTTATTGCTTACAGAGCAAGAACTTTTCCCTTCCTCTTTAGAGTTGGTTCACCAAAAGTTAGAAAGGCTGTTTCCTTTCATAGGTAACCCATAAGATTTCGGGAGGGCTCTGCAGTAGTATAAGAGGCAGCTCTGTTGGCTGGTGTAGCATGTTTCCCTCCTCCAGCAGGCAGATGCTTAGCCTCAGGGTGCTGTGTTCTCTTGGATGCTTTTCTAAAATACAAACTGGCACTTCAAAATATACAATAAACCACTAGCATGAGTTAAAAGATGTAATTGACATAGTGATGTTAAAAACCTGGCATTTTCCCGTTAGACTCAAAATCAGTACACTTGGCAGTGCCACCTGTTAGTAGCAGTGTCTAACAAGAGGCTGTGCCTTGGGCATGGACCTGAAACTTTGGCTCCTTCTAGGTCAAGTCCATCTCACAAAATATGAATTATAACTGATGAATTTTAGCAAACAGCATGAACAGTTCATAAGCTTTCTGCGTAAACACATTTTGAAATGCACCAACTTGAAGAACCATTGAGAAAGGGCAAATATAATCTTTTTAAAAATTGTATTGGGGAAGGAGTGTAAATGAAATATCCTGAAGGGATAACAGCAATTAAAAGAGCAGTTTTACAAAAAATGTTTCTCCTCCCAGTGATAACAGATCACATTTGAGGGGTGGGGAATATCTGATCTTTTCCATCCTTTGCCATCTCTTGGTTCCTTCTACATCACAACCTCATTTGAACTTCAGCTTGTTCGCAAAGGTATTAATTTTAAAAAAACATGTATTTAAAAACTGGGTCACCTCTATTGGAAGACAGCATTTAGTAATCAGAATGAATTTCATGTCATGGAAGGTTTGTTTTTCTTCTCAGCTTTCTTGCAGTTTATCTAATGTTCCCACAGAATGATTGAAGTATCTACAAATATATGTAAGATTTAATTGTTTGTTACAGATGTGGAAAAATTAAAAATGTGTTTATCATTTCTCAGAGTATGCATTCACTGTGCTAATGCTGGTCTCTCAGCTTTGGTCAGAGGATTGGTTGGGTACTCCTGGAATCCAGGACCTTCATAACTAGATAGGCTTTTGCTAATTATTGATATAGCTTTGAAGATCTGATTTTTCTTTGCCAATTCTAGTTATTGCATTGGCCACAGGGCAAATTCCATATATTTTGCTTTTATTTATGCATATATCTATGCATGTACCCACAAGTACACTTGTACACACAGTATTTTCATTTGAGGTCAAAGGGGGTTTTTTTGTTGATAGATAGGATAAACTGGTGAGATTGAACCCTGTTGCAGGATCTAAGAGTAAGCAGCAGGTATACTTAGGTTAGAATGAACTTTGTTTTCTCAGATGAATGGAATTGTATGTCTTTCTGAGCTTTTTAATCAAACTGTTCTGTATGTAGGCTTCAGGTATCTATTTCCTTTGTTTCAGTATCTTAACAGTTTTTGTGCGCTCAGTTCAGGTTTATGTTAATATTTAAGATTATCAGTGGCAAGAACTGGCTATTTTCTTATCGGGCCCTTTTTTTGGATGAGAAGTGTCTTGTTAGTTCACGTGAAAAAAAGGTTATTGACTAAGGTGGAAGCATAACAGAATATATTGATTTTTTTGCATGCAGGACAGTGGGCCACAGCTTGATTGAAGTCCTGCACTTCACTGCACGTTTTTAGCAATACATGATTAAATAGTCAGTAATAAAAAATGGTGGGATACTGTGGAAACATCTGATATGAAGTCAAGCATGTTTTTCAAAGCAAGTTAGAATCTCAATTTGAAATTTAATTTTAGCTTAAAATTGGGTGGCTGGCTGCTATAATCATGTATTAGATTTGGTCTCTTGAGCCATGGTAAGTATAAGTCAATCACAAGAACTCTCCAGAATACTTAATGTAAAATTGCTTTTCTCAAACCTAATAAAATTCTGACACTGTACATACAAGCAAATATGAATCTTCCTATTGAATATCTAAGATGAGCTGTCCCCTCGCTGATGTTGTAGAAGGGATTTCCCCTGAAAATAGATTTTCTGACTCTTAACGCTTATTTTGTCACAGAAAGCTTAAAAGTTGTATTGTCAGGTCTTCATCAAAAAGGAAAATTATTTATAAAAACTTACTTTCCCCTTTGAAGTGTATACTTTAGAATTCAATATTTTCCTCTTCTTGATAGTTTGGCTTACTGCCATGTTAAGTTGCACTTGATTTATTTTAAACTGAAAAATAGTGCTTTTTTGATGTACATGTCTCTTTTAAATTGGGCACATGTGGAATTAATATAACCATAGAAATCAATGTGGAATCAAGATAAAAGCTGCTTTACTTGCATTACTTCAAAGCTGAGGGCAGACTGGTGTCTCTTGACTACCAAAGCCAATTTTGTAGGTCTGTGTATGTACATATATGTGTGTGTGTATTTATGTATGCTTCTTTTGTTTCCCAGCTCTTAAAACTCATGACGGTAAGACTTTAATTTGAAATCTGCACTGTGGAATGGCACTTAGAAAGCTATTTTTCATGGATTGTCAAGTTGCTTCCTGTGTGTAGAGAATGTCAGTGAGGCTTTTAAATGTTCCCTTCAAACAGCTTTATCTTCTAGTGCTCCTGTCATTTGGTATCTCCCTAATGTGAAGTGGCTACTTGTATTCCTGATGGGCAGCACTGCTGTTTAAATGTGGACAGATTCCATCTTCTTTAATCTGCCAGTGATGTTCTCAGCCCTCTGTGAATGGGTGAAACTTCATCATTTGGTTGAAGCATTGTGGGATTCCTAGAAATCATAGATACACGGAATCAATGAAGTCTGAGAGTGAAATCCTTCAGACTGTAGCAGTTTAAATGGGATTTTACTCATGGTTTTAAAAATTCCATGAGCAAACGAGCTTATTCATATTAAAGTGACACAGGTACAGTTTATATCATAACTGTTTTGTTGATTGTTAAGTATATAAGCTTTGGATGAAAGGCTTTTGAGTTTATCTAATGTGATGGGGATGATTTCATTTTAGGATGTGGCAAAACGTCCTCTCCTTCTCTTCCCCCCCCTCAGAGTGAAATATTGGACAACTTTTTGCAAAATAGAAATACCAATAGTGGAAAGTCATTTTGACATGAATGTAGAGAAGCCCATTCATGTCTCGGAACAGGCTAATGGGCTGTTTCACAGAAAGCACATACTATCTGTGAAAACAGTAGCGCAAAGCATAGGCTGGGACTAACAGGGATGTCACTGCAGAGGGTATGCTTTTCTGATGGCCCCATTTATTTCTAATCAAGTTGAAAGACTCCTGGTGAACTCCTTCTGGTAGTCTTTTCTGTTCCTTTTTTTCCCCTTTATTCCCCCCGATGCCCCCCCACCGCAGGTGCAACTTTGTCATTCTGGTTGTCTTGCCAAGGCTTCAAAACTAACTGTTACTGTACAGTGTCCTTGAAGATTTCACAAGGGCCTTCTTACAAGCAGGTCACTGCAATAGCCATTCTATTACAGAATACACCTTGATAGTCTCTTCACTTTTTTTTGCTGCTGCTCTGTGCAGTCAGGTATGTGACATTGCTAATAAGTTGGGGTTTTTTCTTTTTTTTCTCTCATATGGTGGTTTTCCTCTGAGTTTCTTTTGCTTATTTGAAGCTTTTCTGTAGCACTGTTGTGTGCCTTGGTCACACATATGGCATACTGATGGGTTCTTAAAAAAGAAATAGATAATTGCAACCTAGATTTGGAGGACTGCTTGCTTTTCAGCAGGACTAGAATATTTAGGACTCTTGGCATAAATGCTTTTACACAATTAGTACAAAATCAGGCTCTTGTAATAGCTTGGAATATAATTTTGGCAGAGCAAGGAAATACACTTGCTTTACACTTACTTAATGTGATGGTCTTGTGATCTTTGCTATTAGTCGTATTTATTTAAGCACATACTGTGTGAATTTTGATATGGATTTGACCATAGACTTGTATCAGAATTGGGGCAATAATTTGAAATGGTCTAGTTTCTGTAGGACATTAATTTTAGTAGGCTTGTCTCCTGCCAAGTAAACTGTAAGACATGCTATCCCATTACCCTGAATATAAAAGATCAAGTGCGTCAACATCACAAATGTGGTGCAGCCAAATCTGAAACACCTTTGGGTCTACATTGTGGTGTCATTTTTCAGAATTTGTGAAGTCACAGAACAACCTGTGTCAATGCAGCTGATGCTTGTGCAAACATCTTCTAAAGTATTGATTATGACAACAGAACAGTGTTTCTGGCTTGGCCATCATCCTCTTTGCCATCTCTCCCCCAAATACACACTGTTTTGCCTGATTTGAAGGAATAATGTTAAGGCATTGCAGGTAGAGGATATTGAAGTAACACTACCACACTGTCTGGTAGGATGTCATGATGGGGCAATGGTTTTATTCAGAAATTTATTAAATGACCAGGTTTTATACAGATGAATGTTCAGGCTTCTCAATCATATTCTTTTTTTAAGCTAACTTTAAGTATTTTTTTATTTAAATTGGGTGGACAGGTTAAGTTTGTGATGAAGTTTTTTTTTCCCTTCCCTTTGCTCACTTTAAGACAGTGGTTGACTTTGAAAATTTTACATACAAGTGTTTTTATTTCATGTTGGCATGCTACCTCAGACACATGAAAAAGTTCAGTGCTAGAACTATGGGATCTGTTCACCTCTGTAAACACAAGTTTCCACTAGACCAGATAGGGTTATGAAATGCACATCAAGGAAAGACTGGCATTCAGGATGTGTATTTGAGCCTGTTTTTCATGTGAATAGTGGTGCTTTCAGTGACGCTTCACCAGGTTATTCTCTCCTCTCAGGCACAAAGCTGGGGCATGGGGGGAGGAATCTCCAATTTATCTTGGTGTGTAAAATCTTTTCATTGAAGTCAACTGGGCTTTAACTTGTTTTCTTCTATGTTTTCCCACTGTCCATGGACATACTGCTTTAAATTAGGATAAGGCTATGGAAGTAGACAGTGTTTCCACTCCTTGAGAGAGGGAAACAGTGGTGTATTGGTGGTTCTCATGCCCCTAGGTTATGATGTCCAACTCAGAAGTCTGCTAGCTAGTCAAAAAATTACTCCCTTCAACCAATTAAGGTTGGAAGTAGGGAAAGATAACAGGCAAATGCCCTTTTTAATAGATCTGTATTAACTGAGAGCTAACCTTTTCTCATTTCTAACTACAGTACTAGCTTCATGGTGAAGCATAAACTTAATTAACAAAAAGGACAAACTAGCTGAGGGATGAGTAGTAATTTCTTCTGAAGATACTTATTTTCTTCAGGTAGTAGAAGTAACTGTCTCTGGAACTGCTTCTGGGGTGGACTTGCATTTTCACTTAGGCTCTTGTTTAAAACTTGTCAGACTCCAGCAGACATGATGATTTAATTGTTTGGTTTGGGTATTGTGGTATGGTGTCTGGAGATTGCTCATGTACTTGGGTTCCATCAGGAGTTTTTTTAACTGGGTGTTTTACCTATCATAGCCAGTAACTGAGGCCTCAGAGGGCAGTGCAGGGAGTGTTGTAGAACATTGCACTCTCTGTTGATCCCATCTACGTTAGCATCTTAATGCATTTTAATCCCTTACCAGATCCCATATTACAAGAATAACTTAATTGCAGCATTTCTCCTTAGAGGCTGGGAGTCTGACAAAGCTGTGAAACTTTGGTCATGTTTGTGTTGGTTTTTTTTTACTTTGTGCACTTATTAGCCAAGCTGGAAAACCCTGTTACAGACACCTGAGTAATGTGTTGCTTGCTTTTTCTTTGGTGTCAGAGGGCAATGTTTTTGTCATAGCTTGCCTTCAGTGCCACAAACCCAGCTGTCTGGGAAAGACAATGAATATTTTGGAATTCTCTGTTTTGTCACTTTTGTACCCAGGAGCACAAGATTTTAATAAATTTCCTTAATGCTAGCAAATAATACAGTTTTTATAGATACTGAATTCTTATAGGCCTTTCATCTCTTGACTTCTGTGATTCGAAGTGGACTTTGTACTGACAGTTGAGGTAAAGGACAGTCTTCCTCAGTTTCTTATTTTCTTTTGTTCTGTGTTAGGGTACACAGCAATGGTGCATTATGCCTGCCTCACAGATTAATGTCTCCTCACCAAAGAATGCCAGCGTTTTCCATTCCATGAAAATCTTGTCTCAACTGCTTGCTGTCTTTCTGGACTCTTACGTTTGCTGTATTATGTCTTTTTAAAATGGAGAATAACATGGCAAAAATATGTATATTTTCTTAGCCCAAGGTGGCCTAATGCCCTGCTACAGTTATTTTCCTATCCCATTCCTTATGACATCTTGCTGGCTTTGTCTTCCTTAGACTTCCTCCATGACATGTTGCAGAAGTGTAGTTTTCTACACGTTTATTTTCTTGCAAGTGAGCTTTGAGGGCGTGTTGGGGGTTAGTAGTGTCCATGATTAAGATCATCGTGAGCTTGCAGATCCCCAGCTCACAGGTATTGCGATGAGTATGTTCACTCATGCATGGTCCTAGTAAGCATCTCGTGTGTGCTTTCTGCAATGTAATAGAAGCGAGTAATTAAACTGAGCTGCATTTCTTTGCACAAGCTGTTGGAAGCAGCGGTGAGAAAATAAAGGGAAACTAATGGTGTACCATGCAGAATCTGTTGCACAGTTATTTCTGTGATGGTGAGCTGGCTACTTTTGTTCCAAAAAATTAATTTAGAGCTTGTCTCAAATAGGCTTATGGATGTTCAAGAGGGTTGCAGGCAAATATCTATCGAGGATATTTCTGACTAGTACTTTTTAAAATTCTGATTTATTTTTTCTTAACCCCAGGATCATAGGTTTGAATTGAAAATGTATTGCACCAAACTCTTTAAAACTGTTTCTGTGCATTAGTATTGCAAAGAAAAGTGGGAGCTCTGGAGGGAACAGGAATTTGATTTGATTTACAGTAGGAGAAATGAAAGTAGAAGTGAAAGCCAGTTGTATGCACTGTGGCTCGATGCTAAACGAACACAGAACAAATTGCTGATAAGCCTGCTTTTTTTCCCCACCCAAAGTGACTTGTACACCAGGCCCCACAGAGCACACTGCTGCACACAGCGTGTGGATACAGTCTTGCTTCTGTCTGGAGGCTTGATGGCATCTGTGTGGTAAGGTGTTACTAAAAAGCTGGTCTTAAGTTACTTGCTTGAGGCAGAGCTGCAGTTCTGTTACTGGTATTTTTTCTTCTCCTGTAGCACTTAAAATTTTGATCTTTAGATGTAACAACATGCACGTAGTAACGGGCAGGCTTTTGGGTTTACTTCCACTACCTCATTTTTGACCTGTCTTTTCTTTGTTTATGGGAATGCTTAGGAGTTGTCTGTCTTCCCCATGGAGGTACCTCACGCTGTAACCTTTGAGGAAGAGTGATTCCCCAGCCTCAGCCAGTGAGTGGGGGATAACAGCAGTTGACTATAAACCTTCCAGAGTCAGGGGTCAAATGTGTTCTGCAAAGTTGCCCAGGCACGAGGATGATTTTTGTAGTACAGTCTTTGCATCTGTGCTGTTATCCCTGTCCAGGCTCCATGCACAGCGTCAGTCTGTCAGGCCACAGATGTTCTAGGTGTCAGCTGCCATCCTGCTACATGGAGACATTTATGCATGCAGATGGATGCTTGTGCTAGAACAGCTGCATTAGGCATGCATAGGGTTAGAAATGAATGCATTGCTCCAACAGTCGTCATAGGCAAAGTGGATATAGCACATTTGCATAGTAATTTGTTTTGAAGTTCAGTTGGTGACATGGACTGAGGTATGACTTGCTGTGATTTGTGATTGAAGTTGCTTGCTGTAATTCTGTACAGAAGCAGAATCTTATATAAAGTTTATTCTAAAAAAACTCCGGCCTGGGGAAGGAAAGTTCTGCATGAAAGCACAGGATTTCAAGAACTTGCTCTTTTTTTTCTCCTCTAGTTACAAAAAGGTAATTGCTCGAGACATCAGTTCTTTCTGAGCATTCAGCTTTACAAAAATTGCCAAGGCAGGTTCTGATAGTAAGTGAGACTGCTTTCTTCACTCTCCAACATACAGAATTGCAAGTTAGTGATATCTTCTAATTTTCCATGAAGACTTGAATCTCTTCCATTGTTGATGAAGTAGTAGTATTATCTAAGTATCTCACTGTAATGCTTCTGATTGACATCATGGTCCTTTCTTCAATTAGGACAGGCAGAGATGATTTAAAAAAAAAAAAAAAGTTGTATTTTAGGTTTTTGTTAAAAAGAGCATACTGCCAACGTACTACCCAACACTTTCTTTTCAAATATATTTGACCACAGGTTAATTAAGTATGACTTTCTGTATTGGCTGATAAATACTAGGATGCTTGTGTCTGGTTTGTTTTGTTTTGAGATACCTAAAGCAGGAGACAGATCGTAGAACCTGATAGTCTGTTCTAGATAGCATGGTTTAACATTTGTGTTGAGGGATCATTTGCTGTAGTGCTAATGGCCACGTTATCCTGTTGTCCTTTTTCAATAAATGCCCTGAAATATTTAAGCAAATAGTTGAGACTTGACTGTTTTGGTGTCCAGCTGGTTTGCTTCTAACCAAAGTTTTGAGGATGCTGCTGTGTCGGGAATTATTCTGAAAGGTCTCTAAAGAATTTTCACTACTGTTCTTCGACTGCAAGAGGAAAATGCACTCCCTCCAACTTCATGAGAACCTAATTACCATTTTCTTCGGAAGAACATCTGTAGGGCTGTGAATGAGCAAGCTATAACAAAACAAAAAAACTTTTGTGATATTTCTCCGCCTCCCTGGTTCTTCATGTTCGGTTTCTATTGCAAAGCCCTACCTAGCCTTTCTTCATTTTAATATACTTCAAAGAAAACAACCCTTTTGAGCCTGCTGCCCATTAATAAAGCAGCCGAATTGAGTTATCTAGGCTTGCAACATAAGTATTCTCATAAAGGATCTGGTAGGTTTTCCCCTGTTAGTAATAGAGGGAGAACCACTGTGTCCTTGATTATTTGAGCCTCTGAACTGAAAAAAATGGGGGAATATGAATTGGGGGAGGAGTTAAATCTTTCTCCCACTCCCTTACACTTGGTTTAAAACCTGCCAGTCCCTCTGAGTAATTCGTCAATCATATAAATATTGACCCTAGTTTTTGGACAGGGAAAGTATTAAATGCTTAGCTTAAAAAGTAAAACCAAAATCCCATACCCCACCAAAGAAGGACATCTGTTTCTAACTTCAGCTTTTTATTTTTTTATCTTTCATTTTTTTTTTGTTGGTAAATCTCCCAGACAACAGCAGTTCTGTAGAGAGTTTAAATATGAAGGAATGGCAGGACGGGCTAAGGGCACTTCTACCGAACATTAACATCAACTTTGGTGGACTGCCCAATGCTTCTTCCCCCTCCAACGCCAACCACAGTGTACCAACGTCCAACACTGCCACCACCGACAGCCTGAATTGGGACAGCCCTGGCAGCTGGATGGACCCCGCAATCATCACAGGTAACCGTTTCTCACTCCTTCAGCTCCACTGGCAAACCATCAAATGGGTATTTGGCACAAACTGATTTACATCTGGAAAAAAGAAAAAGTCAGTATGCGGTGGTCTCTTCCAGCTTCCATCCACAAAACCTCAAGGGTCCAGGGATTTTTGTGGAACTGCTAGGTATAATAAAGCGTCACTTAGGCCTTTGCAATGCATGCCCGGGACCTCTGCAGGCAGTCAGGCGGATCAGCGCTTATCTATAGGGTCAACATAGGTGTCCCTTCTGCTGGATGGCATGTCCGGTATGTGCGCCGCTGGTCCTGAGGCACTGAAGGCATTCACTGGACTTTTTTATTTAAAAAGGGACGTACTCCACTTGTTTATAAAGCTCTCTTTTATAAGGCTGTCTGGTTGTGTTTCCCTGTTATAGAGGCTGAAGCATGATTCAAGTAGGCAGAGTAGGAGGTGAAGCATGCAGTGTACTGGTAGTTTGGTGTGGTAAGGTCACGTCAACAGGGATGCAGTCCTTGAGCAGGATGTTTGATAGAAGAATGTGTGTTTTATGAAGAAGTGCTCTGAGGGGGAACTTTCTCCTATCTGGATTTAATGTTAAATGTTTTGCGGGCAGGGTAACTATATATAATAGTAATAATAATAATGTAAAATGCATTCTCTGTACAAACTAATCATGTTTTCTTATTGTTGCTTTTTTGTTAGGTTAAATTGACCTCCTTCGTGCTCAGCTTATTGCTTCTGCTCTGACTTGCCTGTATCCCTGTTTTTTTTTTTCTTCTCTTCATAGGTATCCCAGCCTCCACAGGAAACAGTTTAGATACCCTTCAAGATGACAATCCTCCACACTGGCTAAAATCTCTTCAGGCCCTCACAGAGGTGGACGGCCCCAGTGCAGCACCATCACAGACGCACCACAGTAACCCCTTCGGCACACAGATCCCTCTGCACAGAGCCAGTTGGAATCCCTACTCTCCTCCTTCAAACCCCACCAGCTTCCATTCCCCACCCCCAGGCTTTCAGACAGCCTTCAGACCCCCCAGTAAAACCCCCACAGATCTACTACAGAGCTCAGCGCTGGATCGTCATTAGGAAAGGAGGAAAAATTTAAAAAGAAAAATAAAACCCAAAACGTTAGAAATGCAGGAAGTGTCCCACCCTGACTCCTCCCCATGCCCACCCACTGTTCCCTGTCATATCTTTCTTTCCGAAGAATCCAGTTCCTGATCAAACCTCCCCCCCCAAATGCAATGCCATCACAGGGTCATGACTGTATCTTTTCGTTAAGTTTCTGCTGAGCCAGTGTTTGAAATACACTGTTTGAAATATTTTCTAACCATTCTAAGGAGAGAAAAAAAAAGAGAGAGAGATCAAAATGCAGTCTCAATGCTTAAGGAGAATATTCCTGTCTTATGTCTTTTGCACATGAGTATTTCTGCCTAGTGGAAAAGTGTCAATCTGCAGTAGGCAAAAAAATGCAATGCAGAATCAAATGCAGAAACATGAAAAAAGTATTTAATTTAAATGAAGATACTGAACATGTGGGGCAAACAGTGGCCTAGCATTTATTTTGCATTCAGTGTGGCACTACCCAGGGAAATAGCTATGTTGGATTTTTTTTTTTTTTGAGAAGGGGATTTTGTCAGTCAGTTTCACATGAAGTGTGTTGAAAGACAGAACACTTATAGCTATGAGTAACTGGCAGGTTGCTAAAGAGTGGTTTAAAGAGGGGAGAATAAGATTTTTCTCTAATTTTGGCTTTAGATTTAAAGTAAACTGTAATGTTTTAAAAGTATTCACAGATTTAATACCTAGCGTATACATAATATAAGCAGCTGAAACACGAGTGATATTTACTTCAGTCTTTCTGTCTCCTCTGTCAGTCTCTCTTTCTTTTTTTTAAAAAAAACAAAGATTCACCTGATTAGGGCACTCTGGGATAGCACTGCATTGGGGCCACATGATCACCATCAGGAGCAACCTCTGACCTCCTCTGCCTGCAGCTTTTACTTAACCCTGTAGTTTCTGGACGTTTGTGCAGTATTGAAAAGACAGGAAAAAAGAAACAGATAAATAAACATGGTTATAACCTGATGCTAAAACTAAAACCAAGGAAATGTACCTCTTTCTTCAGAATTAAAACTAAAATCTTAAATAAAACAGAAAACTTGATGATGACTTCCTGTTTGCTTTTTTTTTAAACTTGGATTTTTAATTACTGCATCTGGTAATACCATATGTCATTGCATGTGTGTGGGGGGGTTTCTGTTCATCTAAGCTGGAGCTACTTTTTCATGGAAATATTGCTTTGCATGGTGACTTCTGTATTGAAGGGCGGAAAAAGCATACACACTTTAATTTTTTAAAGGAATTCTGTTGTCTTTACTCATGGCAATAGCTGGAGGCTGTCTCTAACCTTTATTCGTGGTATCCTTTTAAATCTGAAGCATGAAGAACTTGTTTATACTTTCTGAATTAAATGCCATGGTAGTTGGGACAGATAGCATGCAATAATGTGTCTGAAGGTGTGGCAGAGAATTCTAGTTACAACTCCCTGTTTCCATCAGTATCCTCGCTTAAAGGTGTAAAATATTGTCACTGCACAGTAGGGGATGAAGAGCTCTTAACATACAGAAGGCCTCCAACAAACTCTTACACTTTCAGCCAGAGATATTTAAAACCAGCAACCTTGTGATTGGGCTGCTGGATTGACATAGCTCCTGAGAATGGCAGAGAGCCTGAAATACTAGACATGCCTGTGCACAAGGATTTTTCACCTGGTGGGAGCTGAACTATAGTTCAGGCTGGCTGCCTTCCTAAAATGTTCGCTGCTGGCAGGGGCAAGGAAGGGAATTCATGCCACTGAATTGTGGGCACCTAATGGGGGTGGGGGGACTGGCTTTTCATGGTCCAGGGAGTAGGAGCAAGTCCTCAGTTGATTGCTGGACAGGGGAACCAGGCATTGAATCTGCATAAAGTGACTCTAAATATCCTGCTTTGTAAAACATCAGTTGTTGGCGATTGCCTGCGTTTGCTCTTCTCTTACCTGCATTGCCATTTAGTGCTGTATTTGCTGTCTGCGTTAAGGAACTGCATGTACTGTTTCTGGACAGGCGTTGTTGCTGCAGATCAGTCGTGTGCCCTGGTTACTTGGGAGAATGTGCACACCCTTTGATGCCAACACTCCCCCGCAAAGTAAACAATGTTTTTGTCACCTAGTCAGCCCTGCAGAATCCCCTGCTGTGACTGGTGGCGGAAGGAGAAGCGAGCGCTGCCTGCTGGGACTGCGGGCTGGGAATGTCCTCTCCTGTGGCAGTGCCTGCTGCTGCCCCTGGCACTGGGAAGCAACCCAGTGGGAACAGTCTGCTGGAGGTGCTGATGAAGATGCAATAGGCTTTTTGGGGGTTTTTGGTTGGTTTTTTTTCTTCCCCAGTTGTTAGACAGACATTTTTTGACCTTTAACATTTTTCTCTTAGAAGGGTGCCTTTCCTGACCCTGAAAATAAGCAAGCCCCCAAAGCATCTGTAATTGCTTCCTATGTACCACAGCAATTCCTGAAGCTGCTGCCTTCTTCGGTTCTTGATTTGTCTCTTTGCCATAGTTTAGGATGCACTGAAGGAAAACTATGCCTGTGATCTGTTACCACTAGAAAATAGGCTTCGGCCACTCAGGAGAGCACTTATTCCCTGCTGCCATGCAATAGCTTGTGTGGTTGGCCTACTGACTAAACTTGGCTTAAGGAAAAGGTTTGCAACTGGAATTATTTNCCCCCCCCCCCCCAAGACTTCTTGTTGGGTAACATTGGTGTTAAAATATATCAGTGTGGGGGTTGATTGGGGTGGGGGGCAGCTTCTGGCTCTTTCAGCCTAGCTTTATCTATTGTCTGATGCAGACTCCTGCATCCCCTGCGGTCAGGAAGCAACATGGCATTTCACTCTGTTCAACCGTGTGGCGCTCAGTTAGTTTCTCATGAGGTTTTTCTTGTTGATGGACTCTTCCTGTGACAAGAAATACTCTACAGGAACCTTTATTGAAAGGAGAGCATCCACGTGTCTGCTTTGTCCTTGTGATCATCTCAGTGCACGGTCTGTTGTTTCATATATTGTATGGACACCTGGAGCTCTTCCTTGCATTAAGCCAAGAACAGTGCTTGACTAAAAGGCTGGTGACCCAGGACTAGCAACACATTTGGTAGATGGTGTCTGGTGGAGATGAAATTGGAGAAGGAGGATGGACCAGACTCCTCCTCCAAAATGAATATGAATGTGTGTTGACAGAAGGGAGTTATTAGCCACGAACATGTTGGTACAAGAAGCTGTGTTGCATTTTCACCAAATTCTCAATTCAAGCGTAGTAATTTGGGAGTCAGCAGTGCTGGACTGATGCTAAGGGTTCATGGCTGCTTTTTTTTTTTTTAGCTAATAAGGGAATGATGTTTCTCTGGAGTACAGCAAGGAGTATAATGTCACCTTCTAGGTAAAGTGAAGAGCACTTGCATAAATTCCTTTCCCTTCCTTTTATGACTTCTATTTCCTACTTGCAGGTCAAATGTCAGCAGGTATGTGCCCTTATAAATGCTGTGTCTTGACAGGGCTGCTCTAACCATACTTAAAACACTATTGCCAACTTCCATGACAGTTTTTAATCATGAAGTTGAGTTTGTATTCTAGTTCCTGAACTCCAAACTTTTATTTTCCTTCCCCTCCATCATAGACTGTTGTCCAAAAAGTATTTTTCAGAGATGCTTATTTAATCATAGGCATTCAAGATGTTGGATTTTAGGGAAAATGCAGTGTGTTTGGGTTTTCTTGTGGGGGATGGTTGGTTTTGGTTTGGGTTTTTTGGTGGTGGTTTTGGGGTTTTTTTTGGTTTTGTGTTTTTGTTTGTTCTGGTTTGGTTTCGGTTTTTTACAGCTCTGAAGAGCTCGCCTGCTGCTGTGGAGATTTTTGGCTTGAACACCTTTTTTTCTTCTGGGGGGAAGAAGGGTCATGCACCAATTTCCTCCCTCACCTTTGCAAGGGAGCTTAGAAAAATATACTTGAAAAGATTGTACAACAGTTACCTGGGTGCTTCTTGTTTGTCCGTCTCCTCAGGATGCGTGGAAGTTGCCTTAAGTTGCAAAGGAGCTCAGATTTGGTGTTGGTCTCCACCATATGTAAATCCACTGAGTGGGATTGTATTGCCTGGGACTATTCCTGCACTACAGCTTTTCCTGGAGGGAATTAAAAACTGTTACTGCTCAGAACTGAGGTGTGTTGAGAAACACTGAGTGAGAGGTGGCACAGTGCTTGAAGGATTAGGGGACTGGACTTGTCACCAGCCCCACTTGAAGGGGTTTCGGTACTCCTCGCTTCTTGAGGGGCATGAACTCTTCTCTAGTCCAGCTGCTAATGACATGAATTCTTAGCACACAAAAGCAAATAGTGTGAAGTACTGTTTGCTATGAATGCATCTCTTTTAAGAGCAGTTGTTGCTTTACATCTTCCAGCAATGTGTGGTTATATGGCTAGCTATAGAAATGCTTTCCACTACAGTGAGTTATTATCATGTGTTTGGGTTGGATGTGGATGTGGTAACTGTAAGAACTTGTGCTCCTTCCTCTTCTCCCAAATCCCAGCATCTCTTTTTCCTTACTTTGGGACATTCCACGTGATGGGAAACAGCTCTCGGGTCCTCTTCTGTTTATGGCTGTGACAAAGCTCCTAGAGAGGAAAAACTGTGAAGTATCGTTGTAGCTTTGGGTTACAGTGTAAGAAATGGTGTAGCCTCAGTATGCTCTGATCTACATGTGAGAGCACTGTATATGAGCAACATCTTAATCTTCCCTTCTTTCTGGGGTTTGCCTTTGCCCTAGGCTTACCGCTGTTATGTTTATGTGGCAAAGCGAAGGCCTCTGAGATGGAAATGGCCAAATGAAATTCTTGCCATACCAGTACAGGGAGCTAGAATGACTTGCGGGCATGCAGGAGTCTGAACTGCTGCATCGTGGAGGTTTGAGGTGATGTTGGGTGATCCTGACAGCAACAGATTTGTTGTTGGCTTTGCTGATGAAAAGCACTGGTTTAGGGTGGTCTGATGCAGTGATACTAGTGTGGAAGTCCTTTGAACAGAAGTAGTGTCACTGTGGAGGAAAACAGTATAGAAAAGTCCCTGTTAATCTAAAGCCGATGGAAGAGTAATCTGCCTGACCTGTGATGGTCACGAGGAGCCCATCTCCTGCAACACTGAGGTGGAGTCTTTCAGTGGGATACAGTCATCGCACAGTTACTGCTCCTTTCTCCTCTGAAGCCTTGCTAGATTACTGTTTATTTCTCCCAGTCCTCAGATTTACAAATCTGACAAATCCCTCTCCATTTCAGAGATGCTTGGAGAGAGGGTGAGACTTGCTCAGCTCTCTCCTCTTCCTACCAGCACAGCAACACTTAAAATGGTAGTCTAGAAAGCTTGTACTGGCGGAGGGTGGCCATTCTTTTCAAGATCACAATGAATATCTTTTTGGAGTTTCATGGCTTTAGCATTTGAATGTTGCAGGTTCCAGCATTAACCTTGCCCAGATCTTCAGAGAGGGTCTGAAACCTCTTCTGTCAGTGCCGACAGTCCTAGGAGGCTGGTACGCTGAGCTTCACTGAAGAATTTAAAGTTGTGACGGAAACTTGTTTAGCTCTTTCTAAATAAGCATGCAGGCTGAGGTTTCCAGTGTGGAGTCTGAAGCTTAAAATCCTGTTTAAAAAAAACCTGAGGGTGTTTTCTCTCTTTGTTCAGGCACTGAGCAAAAAGTGACTGCTTGTGAGGTTTGCCTGGGACAGAATCAACAATGAGCTGGCCTTGCAGCTATCTCCATCCCTCTTCAGATGGTGTCCTCCAGTTCCAGGGCCCACCTTTCTATTGGATACCGCATGTATATAATTTAAATAGAAAATAAATAGAAGTGTGTTATAGAATGTGTTGCATAATTGGATATCGCATCTGATGTTGCATAAAACGTTACAACTAAACCTCTTGGAGCTTCACCTTCCCTGTGGAGAGGCCTGGATCTTCGACGGCTGAAAACCTCCTTCCCGAGTGTGGAGAAAGCTGGAGTTTCTCTGGTGGTCTGCAGGGGGGAAACGGTGGGGAGGGGGAAACGGTGGGGAGGGCAGCACCTCATGTGCTGCTCTGGTGAAGAAGGGTTGGGTAGATGGTGGCTCCAACAGGAAGTGCTGAGCAATGTGGCGAATGTGTGGGATTATAGGCTTGTGAGGTTTATTTCTTCCTGTTTACAAAATATTTATACTTCTACATAGTTACCTTCCTTCTCCTTCCTCTTTTAGCAAATAAATGCAAATGGTGCTTGCTGTTGCCTTACTGATGGTGCCTTCCTGAGGTGAAGCTGTCTGTGGCTCTTCACAGCCTTAACTCGGCTCTTTGCTGTGCTGGTCCAAGGCGAGAAGGAACTGAGGCAAAGACTAAGGGCTTGGTAGGAAAACTTGTGGTGGAGTTGGGCTTCCTGCCCTTAACCCATCTTTCTTCTGTTGGTTTCAGTCTCCTGCGAGCTTGAGACGACTTTTGAGGAAGACCTGGATGAGCTTTTCCCTGTTGGAGGAACTTGGCTAAGACTGCCAAGATTTTGGGGATCAGTATTTTGTGGCAGAAGGCTTAGCTTTGCACACAAAAAGTCAGGACAACATTACCCCAAGGAAACTCTTCAATTTTGTCAAGTAAATAATTTTTTAAATATCAGTTCTATAAAATGCTTGTTTCGAGTTGACATTTTTCTCTGTATGAAAAACTACTGTGTCAGTTTTTAATTGAAAATGCTAACTTTTTGTTATGACACTTCAAAATCAGCATCTTTCTGGACATGTTTGGCAAAAGATTTTTATATCTAAAATGTGCATCATTTCAGTTTGCAGTGAAAGCAGGTGTCAATCTCTAATCGTATGTAGCAAAAAAATCCCACTTTTGGTTTTAAAGCCTTGGTTGGATCCAAGGAGCAGCAAACTCTGTGTCCCAAATATATTTTTTTGCACAAAAATCTCCTTGGAGAGAGGGGAAATTGTAGTGAGTTTTTATTTTTTCCTTAAAGCATGACAGGGGAGAGGAACAGAAGAGGAACAGATACGAAAAATTTCATTCCCATCCTCCTGTTTCCCTTCTGTTTTTTCCTGGTTTCATCTCTTAACAAGACAACTCCTTCCTACATGAACAAGAAATTGGGCAGTGCTGTTCCCAGGGCAGGTCCTGGGCTGAATCCCCAGCCATGAAACCTATTTTGGTGAGACAAGTGGAAGCGTAGTCCGTGGGTACGGCACCGATGTACTCGTGAGAGCCCAAAACACCTGTAGTGCTGTGTCCAAATTCACTGTTGGCATGTCTGCATGCGGAGTGCCTTTTTCCGCAGGTATTCCGGGCGGTCTCACGAGCATCTGGGCGGGGACTGAAGAATGGGTTACCTTGAAGCAGGATTATTCCCCTCCCTGTGTGTTACTTGGCTGGAAAAAGAGGGAGGAGAAGAAGGTAAGGTTAGGACATGAGCCGAAGAGAAACGCAGAGCAGGTCCTGTTTTTCCTGTCCTTTCTACAGCTTCAGTTGTCATAGGAGAATGAAAGGTTTTTTCCTTCTCGTGGTGCAGTTGCTGGTAAATGGTCACTGTGGGCATTGTCATTTTTTGCAAGGGATCAGTAAAAGCTTTACCACCTGCTCCCTCCCCCATCAAAAGCTAGCCCCCAAACCATACTTTCCATAGCTTGGTGATGTAAAAAGAGGACACAGGAGGTGTACTGGGGAGAGATTCCTTTATTATTATTAGAAATAGAAAAAAGTGTCCCTAGCCCTCTTTCCAGGGAGAAGTGGCAGTGGTTCCCAGACGACCACTAGTAGGTCTTGCCTTATCACAAAGATGTGCTACCTTGCATCTTTTAAGGCTTCTTTCCTTGAAATGTGGTGCAAATGTTGATGGAAATGAAGTCAGCAGACTAAAACTCCTAGCCTTTGTAGCAGGCTTGTTTGAGTATCACAGTTTGCATCCTTGAGCACTGGATGGCAGGTGATCCTGGGGGTTCATGTCCTGGGCACTCGTTCATATTCCCTGCCCCATGCATGCATGCAGCAGCTCTTGGGGCTGCCAGCACCTCTTCTGACTAATGCTGTAATGCCACCCAAGATACAAACAGCATCTCTGTGCACACACGATGCCATGTTACTCTACAAGCCCTGTGTGCCCAGGCTGCGTCAGGCGTGCTATGCATGCACAGGTCTGTCCTGCAGTGCGAACAGGGGACTGAGGTGTTCTGAAGCTGCTGGCCAGGCTCTGCATGCGCTGCCTGGAATGGAACCCTGTATTTCCACCCAGGAAATCCTGGACAGAAATATGGGTGTCATTGCTTTCTGAATGCAAATGATGGCACTTTGGCTAGCTCTTTGGGTGCTGCTGTAGGTCCTGATACACCTGATGTGAATTTGTAATGCAGGAGAGAAGGGATGAAAAACTGCAAGGTTTGGGGTGGGGGTGGTGGGGTGTTTTCTTTTTTGTTTTTTTTCAAATGTGCTGGGCCCTTTGTATTAAATTCCTGTTTTCCTCTTGACTGGCTATCTTTGCACGCTTGTCACTGCATCTTGCAAATCTAAGATTGTCTGTGTAGAATGGGAGGATAGGGTGAGTTCTGAACAACAACAAAAAAAACCCCTTTAAATCTCAGCCTACATTCAAGTGCAATGAATTGTAAATGCTTCCAATTATCTAATGACATAGATTCCTTGTTCCTGGTAACTGGCTGTCTTCACTTTCAGCCTTTGAAAGAGCCCTAAACAGAAAATCAGACTCTTGTGTTTAAAACCTGAAAGTCTGCACATGCTCAGCCTGTAGGTTAAGCTGGAGCTGCTCAATCTTGGCTTTATGTGTCTCACCAAAATGATCAATTAAGAAGCTTGTAACCCAGGAACTCTTGTTTGAAATGTGCACTTCTGGACATGGGAGGGAAATAAAAGGATTATATCAAAAAAGCTGTTCAACATTAAGTGTCAAATTTTCTCCATTTGAAAACTCAGGTGCAGTAATTGGCTCTTGTGAAATTCTTTCCTGAGCTCTGCAGAGTTTCAAGGAATTGATGGTGTTAAAAGAAAAAAAAGGAAAAAAGTTGAATGGCAGTTTAAATTTTCAAACTGGCCTCCCGAACTTGTTGAAGAGCTTATGTTCCTCAAAGCTTCTGTAGTAGAGGGGGAGCAGGTCCCTCGGGAGGTTGGCGCGGCAGGGCGTGGCAGGCAGCAGTACGTTGTGGGGTGGCTGGCTGGGCAGGGCAGTGATGGGTGGTGTGCTGGGCTGTAACACCAGCTGGGGCAAGACCCGTGCTTCGGGGTGCCAGCTCTGCAGGGGCAGCTTTGGCAGGTTTTCCGGGCTCCTGGTAAAGGCAAGAGGGAGAGGGGGTAGTAAGAGGGGGCTGCAGCACTGATGGGAGCCCACAGCCCACCCAGGCGATGCTGAGGCAGGGCGATGGGGAGCCCTGGCCCTCTGGCTCACCTCCCCCTTGAAAAAGAGTGGGTGCAAATGTTTCATTGCTGTTAGGTGCTAGGTGGGGAGCGCGTAAGAGGGTTAGGTAGGGGATCAAATGCCCAGGCGATGTGGGCTTTTACATCTGGCTGCTCCTGCCTCCAGGTGGTCTGGGAGTGGCTCCTGTCCCTGCATGAGGAGCTGGATGGGCAGCGCCAGCGCCGGGGGTTGAGCGGTACCTTTGGAAAGCCAGGTTATTGCAGCCTGCGAACGCCCCTGGGAACACAGAGCTGGAGAGGGCTGAGAGGTGGTAATCACGCCGGTGGTAGTGTTTCAGTCTCCCAAAAGCATTCCTCCTCCTCTCTGGGGTGGAGGGGTCACATTTCTGTCCTCCCCTGACTTTCCTCCTATGCTGCTGCCTGCAAGGTGGAGAGAGAGATGCCCCTGCAGCTGCTTTATTTGCACTTTTGCACTTTGTGTGGTGGCTGTTTTCATTTATACACACACACACATATACATGGAAAGATTGCATGTTTGCATCCTAAACCAAAGTTGTCACCCTGTGGTGTTGATCCCTCTCCTCCACTCCCAGAGGAAAGCACTGAAGCTCTTTCAGCCCCGCAGAAAAAGCGGCATAGCCCAGGGAAGAGAAAGCCAGGGGGGAGAGGAAGGGCTGGTGCCTGCTGAAAGATTGAGATGTTATCTCTTGCAGGGCTTTTTACTCCTTGTCCTTGCGCACTTCTGATAATAAGGAATTAGGCACTCTGTTAAAGCTAATCCCTAGGTAGGCTCCTCCATGGTCCCTGTTGCTGCGATTCCTTCTTCAGGATACCATTGCTGGCAAAACCAAAGAGGTCCTGCTGGACCGTAGGCCAGGAAAACAGGGAAGCACTGCTGCAGAGAAGCTGCTCTGTGAGCGTGGTCCTGGCTGGTGGTACCTCTGCTCACCCAGCCCTGCTCCCCACCGTGGCTTTTCTCCCAGTCCTTCCCAGAGGAGGGTGCTCTTTCTTTCCCTCCGCTGGGCTGTGCACACACAGTTGCGCTGAATTTGGCCTCAGAAAAGGGATATTCCTACCGACCACCCTCCATGTATTGTCTGTTCCCTTCTTCCTCTGTCATGGAGAGCTTTTTGTAAATCACCAAGCTACCAGCTTGGCATGTGCTACGGCTTTCCTTGCAGGAGCCCTCTCTGCCATCCCCAGTAGCATCCCCGCGGCCGGGACCCCTTTCAAAGCCCCATCTACCTCATCGGGGCCAAACAGACCTTTGGAGCAGCCGTTTCACTTTTTTTACGCACGATCGTGCCAAGCTGCAGGTGGTTTCAGATACGCGGACGGGAGGGTCGTGCGGGGGGAGAGGTGGGTCGCAAGATGCCGCGTCCCGAGTGGGTGCAACCCGCGCGGCTGCGCGTCTCGGCAGATGGCAGCAGCGACTCTCCTTCAGCTCCAGCAGCCCTGGCTGCTCCTCGCACCCCCTCCAAAAACACCACNCGGATGACCTAAAGTCAGGGTGTACCTAATACTTCAGGGTGTACTTTTTATTAATAACCATTTTAAAAACTAATGGCGAACGTGGGTGACGGCGCGCCGGCTCAATTAACAAGAAAGTTAATGGCAAAAAAAAAAAAAAAAAAAAAAAAAAGATATTAAAAGTTAATATTTTCTTCAGGTAATTAAAGTAAAATAATCACATGGGACAGAAAACATAATACATCGGATGTGTCTTGCATAAAGCACAAAGAAAGGTAGCATGGATTGAGCCCCGAATAAAAAATAAAGAAATGATGGTAACTTTTTTTTTTTTTTTTTTTTCCCCTGGAAAATATTTTTTTCTTTAACGGTTCCTTGGGGAAAAAAAAAAAAAAAAAAAAAAGTAGAAAAGGAAAAAAAAAAAGGTGAAAAAGGAAAAAAAAGTTGATAAGGGCAAAAAAGTTGAAAAAGGAAAAAAGGTAAAAAGGAATAAAAAGGTAAAAAGTTAAGGAAAAAAATTAAGAGGGGAAAAAAGTTAAGAAGGGAAAAAAGTTAACAAGGAAAAAAAGTTAAAAATGGATTAATGAAGCATGAGTATTTGAAAGAAAAAATGGGCTTGTGAAATTAAAAAAAAGAAAATTAATTGGAAACTTTGATGGCTGTAATCATAGAATCATAGAATAGTTTGGGTTGGAAGGGACCTTTAAAGGTCATCTAGTCTAAGCCCCCTGCAATGAGCAGGGACATCTTCAACCAGATCAGGTTGCTCAGAGCCCCGACCAACCTGACCTTGACTGTTTCCAGGGATGGGACATCTATCACCTCTCTGGGCAACCTGTTCCAGTGTTTTACCACCCTCCTTGTAAAAAATAGCCGCTTCTTTCAGAATTTTCTTGGATGGGTGTAGGGTCCATCTGTGTCTGTGATCCCTACCTGCCCTAAGACAGATGTCTGGAAAGAGCAGAGGAATTACATCCTGATCAAACTGTAAAGGGAACCTAAATGGTGTTTGCGTTGTAAATGTCTAAAGTTAGGGAGATGGCTCCCATCCCAAGGGCAAAATAATACGAATTTGCTAACATCTGCAAAAATGGTATGTTTAGGTTTTCAAAGTAATAAAACACACAGATTCAAAAAACCCAACCTTATGACACTTGCAGACTAACCAAACTAAGACATCTGAAAGTACAGAGATTTGCTTTTTGTTTCAAAGGGAACAAGTGCATGGGGATTTTTTCCTTAAAACTGTCTTAAAACCTCTTTATTTTGTGGAACCCATGGTGTGATTTAAGGTTTGGGATTTTTTTTTTGGTTCAGCCAAGTTGTGTCCTCATTAAACAGTGCACAAACTACAGCCTCCATTTAGAGCCGAGAAGATAAGATTTGCTAATATGAGCTTTATGAATGTTTTGCTACAGGAGTACCTGTAACCTACTGCAACAAAGGTCACTGCTTTTATTTTGCTGTGTTTACTTTTATGAACGAAAGACGCTCACTGACTGTATATCACAGTTTTACAGCTCTGAATTGAGCCAAATTGCTTTATTTTTGTTTTCATTTTTAAAGGGCAAGCTGCCTGGGCTGCTTCTGAGCTGAAGCACCTACAGGGATGTCCTATGGTTGAAGCACTTTGATTTCTAATTTGACCTTCATGAGATGCTACCTTTTTAAAATGGATTTGCTTATCTCGAGCAAGTGAAAGAGAAGCAGCAAAAGCGAATCTGGCAGACCTTTTCCATTTCAAACTTCTTTTTAGCCAGTTACTGCACCACAGGTTTGCCTGTAAACTGTTTCTGAAAGGGCCCCAGGTCTTTAATTCTCAGTGTCCAGCATGAGCAACATAATTAGCGCGTAAGCTATACCCTATTTACAACTTCTGTGGTTTTGCTTGCCACTGCAAAAACATATAACTTTCTTGAGGGCAATTTTTCCAAAATTATTTTATGTACATGCACAATATGCAGTGCGTGAGAGAAAGCTTTTAAAGCAATAAACTTTGTTCCTTCGACGTTTAGGCATTCGTTCTCAGTGAGCTCGTACCCCAAAAAGCGTGAGGGCCATCTGCAACTGGCACATGCTCTGCGCGTGCTTTCACAAACAGCACGTGCTGGGATATTACAGAGTTCAGCTTTCCTCCCACTGAAAGCTTTTGGCTGTGCCCTGGCGTCCCTGTACTTGGCACCCAGAGTCAGGTGTCAGCCGGTACCAGGTTTTGACCCAACTTGGTGACTTCTGTACCAGTTACTGGGAGCGAGATAAGGCCTGGTTATCTGCTGAGCCAACGCCAGGTGAACTCACCCCTTTGGCAACCCCCTGCCTTATGCAGCTCATGAAACACTGCTGCAGGGACCCCACTGAAGCATGGCATTTCACCTGTGCTGACGACCACTGACCGGGTCAAGCTGGACCTCTGCTGTCCCCTTTTGGGGTGGCTGGGCACCCCACCTCCTCCTCGTGCCCTGCCGGGCCAGCGTGAGGAAACCCCCGTGCAAGGGCCGGTGGCTGCACCTCCCCTCCCGAGTTAGCAATCAGGTGGTGCTCAGCTGCACCCTGTTGAGACCCTATAAGTAGGCACAGGGGCTGGGTCACGCTGTTGGGCTCCTTACCCTGGCAGTGGGGTGGGGGGTGGCTCCAGGACGAAGTGCTCTCCCGGTGGAGGCAGGAGAGCCTCTTGCTGCCCACCAGTTGGTACCCCTCCTGGCACCAGTACACAAGGACCGAGCCCAAGGAGACGCCCGAGCCTCTGTCCACATAGTAGTATCCATAGCGTGGCGGGGGGAGAGCTGTGCACGGTGCTGGGAGAGAAGGGGAGACATTAAGTGGAGGTGGTGACAAAGCCCCCACTGGTGGTGCTTTTGAAAAGGCTGCCTGGCCCCTGCGTCACTCCTGCAGGTCCTGCAAGTCCCTGAATTTTTTTTTGTGTAATCCTAAAGGAGAGACATAGGGAAGTCTAGTGGCTTTATCTTGAAAATAAGTCTTCTAGTTGCAAACTCTGCAATGTGAGCAGCTACTGAACAGCAGAAGTGGGACTGGAAAGGTACAGGATGGGGACAGTGTGCAGAGAGCAACCCTTAGGAAGGAAAGGAAGAGGACAGGCATTTTTTAATACCCCAGTATTCTGGGATAATATTATTGGCTGGAACTCAAAGCAATAAGAATACTTCTCTATGCTATAGAGGTACTTTTTCCATCCCAGCCTTTAATTTTTTTCTAATTTGTCACCCACAGCTGTTCAGAGCTACTTAGTTACCCTGCTTAGATCATCCTTTCTGCATTGCACCCTTTGCATCTTTAGTACTGTCCTTGTTCCAGCTTGCTAGTACCTGGCGAGAGCCGGCAGTGAGGCAGGCTCCAAAAGGGATGCCAGTCTGACTGTGTGCTTGCAAAAAAACCCCGTTGATATACTAACACAAGGCCAAGAAAATGTGGATGAGTAGATTCTTGTGTAACAGGTATCGCAGGTACCAATATCCTGAATTAAAGGAAAATACTCTGATCAACTCTAGTTAAGTCAAGCTTAAAACCTGCAGGCAGAAATATGCTCTGTCTAGCTTAGGGGGAACTTTTGAGGGAAATTCTGAGTGCAGCAGTAAAGCTAATGTGAGAGAGAGGTTTGGTTTGCCTCTGCTTTTGCTGAGATGATGTAGGCTTCTCCTCCAGAGGGGCTGACAAGAAACAAATCAGGTTGAGTAAGATCAGACTTTCTGCAGGTCCAGCAATACTGTTAACAGGTAGTGGAGATATCTATATGAGTAAATTCAGCGGTGCCAGGGAGGATGCCCGGATGCCTTGACTGGATCTGTTGTACGGTTAAATTGTCTGGCACTGGCTAGCACCTTCCCCAACAATCCCTCCGCATGATTTGGAGATAAGGTGGTCCAGGGACTGTTCCCAACAGGCATTTTGGAAACATATAGTTCATAAAGGTTTGGGAAGGTGAAGGGTTCAATCGTATGGCATGGGCTGCTCTGCACCGCTGCCCGCACATGGAGGCAGGCAGGCTGCCTGCACTGGGCGGGCAGTCATCCCACGGCAGCCCTGACGCCATGTCCCACTTGCTGGGGAACAGCGCATGCTCTGCTCTAGGAAGTGGATTTAAAAAAAAAAATCACCCTCAGCATTTGGAGATGATTTGTGCTTTTAAAAAATCTCCATCCTCATTTCTTCCCAAGGGTCCCAGCTCAGCCCTTGGGGGCAGGGATGCGTTCAGTGCGCCCATACTCTGGGCAGGAAGCTGGTCCATCATGATATGTATAGAGGTTAATATGGAGGAGGACTTTACTCTCAAAGGAAGACAGTCAAGCGTTAAATTTCCTCTCTGTGCCTAGTGACCTTGCCTCTGATGCGACACATCTCTCCCAGATCACAGAAGCTGCTGTGGCCGTGAGGACCACACAAAGCCCTGCAGTCCCTACACGTGTCCTAGGCATGCCTCCGTGCCCGCCGGGAGAAGCACCATCATGCCACCATCAACACGTCCCCATGCCCTTCACCCTGTGCGCCAGCATGGTGGGGCCCCAAGCAGCCCCGCAGAGGGAGAGGCAGGCAATCGGTCGCTCGAGTACCTGAGATGTTGCTGTGCATGTAGGTTCCGTTGGCAACGTCTCTGGGCAGCCCCTTTCTGACGTGTCCTGCCCCGGGCGAGGCGGTCCCAGGGCCAGCAGCATCACTCCAGGCAAAGTTCAGGCAGCTCCAGCGCAGCAGGCAAAGGGCAATGCATTTCCCAAACCTTTGCCCTGTCATGGTTTGGGGAAACACAGCATCATCGGGTGCCCAGCTGTCCCGAGTGCCTGTGGTTTCCCTTTGCTTCTGAGCAGGAGTCAGCTGGGCTCTTAGGGCATTAAGCCTTGAGCAGCAAAGCTAGCAGCCGCTCTTCCCCCGGGGCTTGCCTCTCCTCCACGTCGGCACAAACCCTACGTCCCTGCTCCTAGCATTGCCAGCCCTGCTCCGGCTGCTCAGCTGAGCGGCTCCAAAGCCCCGCAGAGAAACCAGGCGTGGGAAATGGAGGGAGAAGCAGCAAGCGCTAGGCATCCATCTTTTACAGCTCCCTCCTGCAGGGACTGGCTGTCACCATCTCTCCGGGTGCTGGAGCCTCACATCAGGTGCCCTCCTCCTCCTCTACCTGACGAAATCCACGCTCGAGCTCGCTGCTGAGACTCCTGAGCTGCAGACCTTCCTGTGCTTGTCTCTTACCAGAGGCCAGGCTGATTTTCTGTAAACAGCAGCAGAGTGGGATATGTGCCACGGGAATCAAAAGGGTTTCGTAGCAGCAACTCTGCCAGCTTTGCTGCTGCAGGAACTGCAGAGAAATCTGTTTTCCCTTTTCCTTGGGGTTCCCTCTGCATGGTGTCTCTCTGCCCGTCACTTCAGTCCGTGATGTTTTCTGATGTTTCATAGCTGGAGGGGCTGCAGTAGCAGCCAGCTCTTGCCTCCGGGGATGTAGGTTGCTCTTATCTGCCCCTACCCGCCTGGCCCCCTGTGCACACCCAGGAAGAGGCAAGGTGTCCTGCGTTGCCCAAGCACTCGAGACAGTGAGGTTTTGGTGCAGGCGATGCCTCTGTGCCAAGGCTTTCCCCAGCAGCCCTACAACCAGCTGTGTGACCAGCAGGCTTTGCAGGGTTTTTTGAATCATCCCCTGCTGTGGCTGTCTGCTTCCCTCCTTGCACCCCCTGGGGCTTCCCTCATCCTGTGGGTCTCCTTTAGCCCTCCTATCCTTGCCTGTCCTGGGGCAACCTGGGACTTACTGCAGGTGTAAGGGTGAAAGCCCAGGCCACTATTCATTAATGGCATTGGCACAAATACAGCAGCCTCGGCAGCTGGGTGTGAGGACATTTGCAAGTGCTCACAGCTTGGCAGGGAGATGCTCTGGCTCCACGGGTCGGTTTTTGTTTGCCTCTCTTTTATATCTGTGGCCTGTAGCTGCAGCCAATGTGCTTGGCTGAGCATGGCTGCCCGAGTGGATCTGAGGGGCCAAAATGTTGCCTTGGATGTGTGAGCAGCTCCTGTTTGTAAAACCAAGCAGTGGTCTTATGGTCTTTGTGTGATTTACATGAGGAAGTCCTTAAAGGGGAAATAAAAATGTCCCTAAAGGGGAAATAAAAATGTCTAATGGAATCAAATCCCTATCCCATCCCATCCCATCCCATCCCATCCCATCCCATCCCATCCTGGGGGTGCAGCCAAGGGAGTCTGTGGCAAGGAGGGGACTTGCGGGGATGGGCAGTGGCCGGACCTTGCTTGTGGTCCCTCCCTGGCACTGGGACCTCGTCTCACTCACACCCAGGGTGGCTCAGCAGTGCTCCATCCCTCCTTGCACTTGCAGAGGGGTCTCTTGTCACTTCCGTGGGCCTTTGGACCTGGAAACACCTTAATTCTACTCTCTCTTTCTGTCCATCTGTCTCTCAGACACTCCCTTTTGGTTTTGGCTGTGCTGGTACCTCTCTAGGCTTCTCTCCAGGGGATTTACTTGCTTTCTCAGGAAAACCTGTTTCAACCTCCCATGACTCATAATGATCTTGCTCAAAAACTGCTTTAATTTCTTCTCCTTCCTGGTTAATCCTTCTTAAACTGTAAGCTTTCCTCAGCTCCCCTTGGAGAGCAGGCCGAGAAGTGGGGGGCCCGACTCAGTGAATATTGCTGGTTTCTTGTTTTGGTTTTTTTTCCTTTCCCCTTCTGACTGCAGGGATTTTGCTGTTTGTTTGTGCAATGAAGGTAAGCTTTGAGGCAGGCTGGGCAGTGTGAGAGCGTAACACTGACTGCAGAAGAGCTGGCCTCGGGGCATGCCCCTGCTGCAAACACAGTCATCTCCCGGCAGCGGGGAGCTGGGGCACAGGCAGCCCTGTGGGCACTGGGGATGAACCCATCTGGTCAGACAGGACCAATCCTGAACTGGCCCCTCCGCCGAGCCTGAGCCCGGTGCTGCGTGTGCCTTCTCCTGCTGGGGCTTACGAGCTGGCCCCATTGCTGCTGATGGCTGAGGGACGGTGGGAAGAGCCAAGGGCAGTGCCCTCTGCCCCCTCCACGCTGCCAGATGTGTCCCAGTGCTACACAGCTGGGGACCAAGCACGTGCCACAAGCGTGGCCTTCAGCACGGGGCTGGCGGTGGTAAGTCTTGTCACATGTGCTGGGGAATGAATGGGCTCAGCAAAAGCCTGGGGACACAATAACCACACTTGAGCTTGTGCTCAAAATGCCGAGTAGATGACATGGATTATTCCTTTGCTAATGCTCTTAAGAGCTATTCCTGGGCCCAAGGGAGATAAAGGGGCTTATTATTGCAAAATCAATATCCTGCTGGGGTCGGATTTCAATGCCGCTCCCTGCACCCTGCGTTCTGTTGGCGGCTGTCTGCACAGAGCCAAGGAGCCGGGCACTGGGCTGTGCAGGCAGAGGCAAGGGATGACCCTGGGCTCAGGTGAGGAGCATGTCTGTGCCCCAGCTTGGTGAGCCCTTTCCTTGCAGGGAAAGGCAAGAAGGAAGGGGGAACTAGCAGGGGAGCTGGTGTGGCCGGGGGGTTGAAGCTTTCCTAGCCTCAGGGTCTTGGCTGGGCTCTCCCACCTTCCCGGCAGATCACCTGTGGGTGATCTCCTTCAAGGCCAGCTCCTCTACCACAGCAGCCTGCAAGGCAAAGCTCAGCTGATGGCTTTCAAAGCTGGCTCAAAGGTCTCTCACACCTGCATTCAGATCTACCTGCTGGCTGATGGGCATCCACTTAGGGATAAAGCTTTGCTGAGCCATGGTGGGATTTCCCGCTACCTTCTCCTGTGCCTCTTTGAACCTTTTAAATACACCCTTTGCAAAAGTGCCCCTTTCACATGTTCCCACCTGCATGAGTGTCACCCTGCCATGGACAATTTTCTCCTCCAGCCCCTGCTCTACAGCTTCAAAGCTGGCACCCCAGCTCGGATCAGCTGCTGGGGCTCTCCCGTCTCCTGTCACACGGCCTCACCAGGCCAGGATGCCCTCGGACCTGGGGATGGCACATGGCCGCTCTCCACCTTGTCCCATCCCTGTGTCGTGCGGGTGTGCCCGGCCAGAGAAAGCAGCATCCCTCTTCCCGTGGCACAGGCAGCCAAGCAGAGGTGTGCTGGCATCAACACAGCACCATGACACTTAGGAGATCCCTCCTTTAATCTTCTGTAGGTTTTTTTTCCATGCTGACATGGCCCACACCCTCATACCATTCTCCTGGTTTTGGCACAGCCCATCAGCTCTGCAGTTTCTTATTGTGCTGCTTTGACACCAAAAAGCACCAGCCCCGGAGCAGAAGTAGTGCTTTTCTTCTTCCTCATGACATGAGGATGTCTGGAGGAGGGTCCCGGGAGGAGCACAGGTAGATGAACTGCAAGAGTAACCAGAAAAGGCTACGCGGTGCTCTGCCTTGTGGGGTCTCAATCACAGTGCGCCCCAGGTTTTGGCCCGCGCATGGGCCGAGCACGGTGGGCAGGAGCAGCCCTGCATGGAGAAGCACTCATCCCCTGGGACTGACAAGCTCCCCTGACAGCGGTGGGATCCAGGACTCGCACCGAGGGCAGGACTGTGGTGTGGCTGGATGAACAGGGACAGGAGGAAAGAAGAAGGGGCTGGGTCAGGGGAGACTTGCTGGGACAGCTGGGTGACTGCAGGGGTCTTGCCAGAAAAGAGCCAGGGAAGCTTATGCATTGCACCCAGCTCTGTGGATGTTGCTGTCTGACTGCAGCCCGCACAATTTCCCTGGGACACTTGCTTTTGCTTACATGGGGAACTGGTGACAGGAACGTAGATTTGTGCCTCAATGCCTCAGTTGTCTTTATACGTCAGCTCCTTTGGACGAGAAAAGGCAACTGAGAGACGTGGGAGGGGGAAAGGTGAGCACACAGGTAATTCTCTGGGTGGGACTCTGCACTCGGTTTCGTGCTGTGCCATAGAGATCCTGGTGCAAAAATAGAAAGCAATGATCCCTGACTTTTTAAGGGAATTTACTTTGGTTGTGTTGTGTTTTAATCAAACATTCTCTCAGGTAAACTTTGTCATATACCCAAAGTACATTGCAGTGTGTTGCACTGGTTGCACTTAAGTGATGAGACTTATTTCTCATGGGAAATAGTATTTGCGCACTTCCGCAGGCCAAGACGAAAAGCACTGGGTTCACCCAGGTCTGTTAGTGAGCAGTGCAGAACTTTTCTGCAGAAGCCAACCTTCCACTACTGAACACACAAGTACTAATTTCAAGTCAGTGACCATGGGTGATCCTACTTGCTTGCAGGAAGTTCTGCAGACAGAAGGACATGGAGGTATTTTGTGACTAAATTACTCGTTGCAAGTCATTTTCTTAGCTCTCTTCCTAGTCCATCCTTCATGCAAACCAACCAGGACTAGCTCTGTGGAAGAACAAACCGTTCTCCAGGAAGATGATTCCAGTTTTTTTGGTGCAAGGTCTCCATGTCATGCCTCTTCTGTACCGCACTGCTTTTATTTCATAGCTCTGAGTTCCCTCTAAACCCATCTTCTCCCAGCTCCAGTAGCTGGGGCTCAGTGCCACAGGTTTCTGAGAGCACTGTGGATGAACCTGCCCTCCCAGCAAGAGGCTTGCTGTGACTTACCAAGTCTGCACGTCCCTGGGTAACGTGTGGACAGCCACACATGGAGGGACTCCTCTCACTCAACTTTAGACATCTTCATCTGTGCCGGTCACTCTTGGTTCTTTCATAGTTTGGGAGATAAATGGGATTTATGTAGCCCATTTGGGACTCCTATTTTAAGATGCAGTGGAAGTTTTAGAGGTGCCCACTGAATGCAAAGGAAGCTCATGTATCAGTGCTTGCATTGCAGATGGGTCAGTGGGAGGACTCTCACCAAACCTGCCTGTAGGTGCTGGCAGCGGAGGGCACGGCCAGCACGTTCCGATTTGTCACTATCCAGATTTTTTGGGGATTGCATGTGGCAGGCACTTACCTACCAGTAGGGCCTTGGAAGTTGCCACCTTGGTGCCACCCCAACTGCAATTTGGTGGGGACACCTACGGAGTGTCCTTGGTCACGGAGGCATAATCAGGGACAGTTCAGGCTTGCATCTCAGGGTGGCATTATAAGTTGATCCATTATGAAACACGCCCTGGCAAAGACTTTGAGTTTCAGGGAGAAATGTACTGTAAGAGAGGAAATGACCCTGTCAGGAGAGTCAGGACACAGATGGTCCAGGCTCTCCTTGTGTGGGTGTAGGAGACTTGGGCTTGAGACTGAAGATTTGAGCTGGGTCTCCCATGTCTCCAAGCTTTTCCTTGATTAGTTGCTTTTAACAGTCAGTTGGCTGCCTCTGCCCCCAGGGGCATAAACCGAGACAGCCTTTACTGACATGAGCAGCTGGTCAGGTAGCTTGACTGGTGGCAGGAGATATGCCAGACACACAAGTCTAAAGGGAATCCCTATTACATTTTCTTTTGTTTGTGTTCCTAACACATCATGAATGAGTTGAACAGGTGGATGCCTGCCCATTTATTCCTAAAAGCCATTCATACAATTGATTAGGCTGCTATTAAGTGACAACATTACTGGTTAAGCATGCATTTTTGCCAACTGAATAATTCCTTGCTGTGAAAAAACCCACAATTTAGTAATTTATTGCTAATCCTGTTATATATACACAAATATACACATGTACATACACATATGTTGTACATAGACATTTGCATGCACAAAGAGACTTCCTACATGCTTTGCTTATTTCCAAGGGCAGGATATTCCAGGCTGGGGCACTTCACATGAACTCCATAAACTTCTACTTTAACATGTACACGTCCTATTTCGTAATTCCACAGATTATGGCATTAACCTTTTGTTGGCCAGAGGCTGGTACTGTTAAACTCTTCATTCCTACCAGGTCTACTCTGATGTCCAGGCTTTTGGCTAGGTAGGACTTATTTCCATCATTTTTCATGAAAGCCTGCAGTCTCTTGGTACTCTTAAAGTGCATTTTTGACACTTCAGAGTTTCCCAGAATGGCAAAATTGTTTTCTGCCCAGCTTTTTGAGAAAAGGGATTGTTGTTTTTACTGATTTTTTTTAATTATTATTGATTTTTTGTTCTTCTCATCCTGTTCACTTAATACTCTTTGCATGGGCAGTTTCACATGCTAGTCTAGATGACACAGGTGGTCTTATGCACCTCTGCCTTTGGGTTGTCACACAAGTTTATACAACCAAACAGAAGAAGAAACCCTGATTACTGAATGCCTTGGTCTCATTTGAAAACAAGGTTATGGGAGGACTGAGGAGTCATTGAACAGATGCTGGCCTGAAATTAAGAGATGGAGGACTCTTTTGATGGGACATCTCATAAAAGTCTACTGGGAAGACAGACTAGCCCCAGAGGAATATTGTGCTGTGGCTTGACAAAAAAAACATTCACAATGAGAGAGATTGTGAGGCACAGAGAGTGCCTGATTCGTGGAGCGGAGTAGGGTTAATGGAGGATATCAGAAAGGACAGATTTAGATGGTACTCGGAGAACTGCACTGTATCAATCAAGAAATGCAAGCAGGAATGTACCTTCAAAAAAGGAATGGAAAAATCCAGTGCTCTTTTTCTTAGAGCCTTGCAATGGTGCATCCTTACTGGTATTGCACTCTCACTGGTATTGCTTAATGGGCTCTGCTGATATATACAATGAAACAGTAGATATGCGCTGAATCGCAACCATACAGTGCACTGGATAACAAGAGATGAGCAAGTCTGTAAAACAGGCTGGTTTTGTGCTGCTCCCTCTGCACTGGGAATTGGTAGAGTCGAGGGCGAAAGTGTCCGCAGTAGTTTGACCAGGAAAAGAGTTCTCATTTGGAGCTTGAAGAAAAAAGTGGCCTCATACCAAGATCAGTGGGGCTGGAAATGCACCCCCTGCAGTAAAAATATGGGGAGATCCCTATATAATGGGAGTTCAGAGAGGAGATCTGGCAAAGCCGTGAACATCTGGTCATTATGATGCCTTAAGATTTGGCTGTCCGGCAGCTCATAGCTTCACTGATGGTGTTTAGGGTGAGATTGTCTCGCCCTGTAATGCAGTCGTGGTCTGAAGAGAAGGTCTGAGAATACCAAAGCTCTACAGGAGAAATAGGGACCAGAGTTTATTTCTGTTATGCTGCTTCCTGCGTGGAAACCAGGAGATGTTCCCAATGGGCTATCACTGTGTGTAGGTGATAGCAGGAGCTCTCTGCAGCTGGTCTGGGAAGTTCACTGCCTCAGGAAGCCATTAAATTAAACAGATACTTAATCTTAGGAGGGCTAGGGTGGGGTGGCTAGAATGGCTTGATGGAGTATTAACATCGTTTGCTACTTATTAAGAGAAGGGTAACTGCTTTGGGCCATCCGAGGATCAGCATTCAGCTAGGATCCTTAGCTGAACGGAGATAATCAGATGGCCTGAAGTAGTCCTTTTTCAGTCTTATGTCTTTTATACCTCCCTGGTGTCATGTTGTGATGACTTGATTATTGGTTGCTGCCTTAAATAGGCTCCCAGGAAAATCCTCATTCTTTTCATGTTGTAATAGGATTATCATACAAGATGACAATGTTTGTACCTAAGCCAAAATACACAGCAGTTTACATGCAGAATAAGTGAAACCATCTAGAAATTGAATTTTCTAAAGATCAGCACAAAGCTCTTCAAACAGGCCCAACCCACACGGAAAATGCAAGTTGCTGTTGAATCAGTAATGAAGCAACAAATTTCAAGGCTGTGCCAGGAAAACAAGGAAATGTCTCACCTCTCTGATACCCCCTGGCATCCTCACCTACAGAAGAAGTTTTTTCTGCCATCAGTTACTGATTCACTCAGTCCAGGGAAGGGCTACTTTCCAGTTTGGTTTGAATGCCGGTCCTCTAATCAGCCGGAGAAAAGGAGTCACTTCTTATATAAGCCAAGGGAAAGGAAATGCTTCTGCAGTTCGGCTAGGACTGAGCGCTGGTTGACTCCTGAAGTCCAGCTTCTGCATCTGCTCACCCCGTTTCTTTAGAGCTCTGTTCACTGGGACAAGTGGCAATTTGGGAGGCTTTCCTCTTCTTACTGGTCTGTCTTTTTCAAGGCAGTCGGTGAAGGAAAGTGGAAGGCATGACCCTCTCCTCAGACAAAAAGCTCAACGGGCTAGATAACCCCAGCTTTGTGGTGAGTCTGCTCTTCTTTGAAGGGTAACGCTTGCATAAATGGGTGTGAGCCCTGCAAAAGGAGGAGAAAGGGAAAGCCAGGGGGCTCGGCTCGGACTGGCTGCAAGGATGCTGGTGTGTGGTAAATGTCTGTCTCGGCTCCTTTATTGACAGGAATCTGAGGAATGATTTCCTCACTACAGCCTGCTGCTGCAGAATCAGCATACTTTCTACTCTCTGGCACCCTTTTCACTGCTTTTCTCTCCATTATTTCTAAAATGATAGCGTAGATGAATGGCAGCGCAAGCGTATCTGTATTGAAAAGCAAGCGGGCTCGTGGCTCCTTGTGGCTGTGTCCCTGGGTAGACATTTTATGTACTAATTAGTAAAATTACAATAGAAATTTAGCCTAGTGAAGAGTTTGTTTCTTTGTCTTCTGGATCTATTTCTAGTGGGGTATATTGGCAGAGAGGTGGGGGATAAAAGGGATTTGAGAGTCAGCAGGGAGGAGCACCCTGTAGGGTTACAGGAGGGTAAAAGCTGTAAGTGATGTGTCAGTTCAGGGGTGTGCAGTGCACTGGAAATGCTGCAAGCTGTAACAGCCATAGGGCAAGGGCCTGGGGCACCACAGCTCCCTTCCTATCTAATGGCAGGGGTCACCTCCATTAGAAACTAAGAAACCTGCTTATGTTCTGACAGCAGATGTGAGAGTGGGGTCCTGACACTGTCTTTGTACCATGGTACAGACCAACTACCTGGGGGACCTTGGAGGAGGCATTTAACCACCTGGTGTCCAGGTCCCCCATTTCTCAGGTAACTCTTGGTGAGCTGGCTGTGAGCAGTGGGGGTGCTGTGCCACCTGCAGGCAGAGCCTCAGGGAGGTACTCAGAGCAATGCAGAAGTTTTCTTTTGCTATTGTTAACGGTCTCCCTTTCTACCTGTTCTGCCATAATACAGATCAGGCTTGTGACTTTGTCTGGTTTGAATCACGCCAGAGAAGGTAGAAGACAGAGGTCTTTTACCTGTGGTTCAAGCAGCTCAGTTTCTGACCGCCTTCCTGATGCGCCGATTTAAGATGCTGCGCCTGGAGCCTGAGGTACCCGGAGGGTGTCCTGGTCCCCTAGGTTTGTGGGAGAAGCTGGGCTGAGAACCACCAGCAGTGGCTCCCCGTTCCCACTCCGGACTGCTCCTGCCTTGTCCTCCTGCCAGCAACTCAGCATCACAGACTGGCTGAGGTTGGAAGGGACCTCTGGAGGTCAACTTACCCAACCCCCCTGCTCAAGCAGGGTCACCTACAGCTACTTGCCCAGGACTGTGGCTAGGCAGTTTTAAAATATCTCTAAGGATGGAGATTCCACAAGCTCCCTGGGCAACCTGTGCAGTGCTCGGTCACCCTCACAGTGAAAAAGCGTTTCCTGGTGTTCAGATGGGACCTCCTGTGTTTCAGCTTGAGCCCATTGCTTCTGGTGCTGTCTTGTCCTGCTATCTCCACTGCATCCTTCTCCCGCTGAGCCCTGCTTGCTACCCTCCAGCTCCAGGGGAGGCTCAGGCATTCATGTGATGGTCATGCGGGGCTGTTACTGGCACAAGCTCTGACGGGCTGGAATATGCCTCCTGGTTAACATGGGAAAAGTTGCAGTGCAAGGCAAGGAGCTTATTGCTGTCTGCCTAGCTTAGGATTCATCTACCCCTGGCGTTATTCAGGAGTAGCTGTGCCCAAATAACTCCGTGCATGGGCAGTCTTAAGTACCTTGCTGTACATTTGTTAATCCATGGCTCAGGCTCTCTTATTCTGAAATGAAAATGTCTCCACAGGGAGCTAGGAACGCCTTTTGCTCTTGAAGTTCACGCCTGAGCTCAGTTTGAATTAACTCTGCCTTCACCTATCTGTTCTGAAGTATCCGTAATGCTCCCAGCCTGCCTAGGCTGGATAAATACACTGTGTTTAAAAGGTATTACATAGCACATTTTCAACAACGTGATCTAAAATGGGGCTTTGGAGACTCAGCCATGAGAATGAAAACCTGGAGGTTTCAGGCAAATGATGAAGTCCTTCAGGATTAATCTGTCACACCTGCAAAATTTACAACTGAATGTAACATTAATTTTACATCCCTATTCCCTGACCACAGCATTAGCTGTTTGCCTCCATCGGTAGGTAGGCCATGAGCGTTACTGCAGCCACCTCGCTTTGCTGGGCATTTCGGTGTCTTCAGGTTCCGGCAGGACTTGGAAGATAAAAAAAACAGAAGTTTCGTGCTGGCAAACTGGTTGAGCTTCTCCTGACAGCAGGTTTCTGTCCCTGCCTGACAGAGCAGGGCATCCCAGCCCAGAAAAGCCCTCTGCTGCTGGTGTGCTGAGGACTCGCTGGCTGGAGAAGGGTTGATGAAACAAGTGGTTTGGGATCTTAATTAGCTTTTGCGTTTGGCTGAAAACGTTGTGGCTTCCCAGGCAGCCTCCCTCTACCACATGTGTGTGTGTGCAGGGGTGTATGTGTACGCACAGGCAGGATGTGCATGTGTGTATGTGAGCACATGGGGTGTCTGTGTGCCCAGGCAATGTGTGTGTGTGTGCGTGTGTGTGCGTGCGTGTGCACATGTGTGCTCAGGGGTCAGGGTGGGTTGGAAGGAGGAGTGGACAACTGGGGGCATTTACTTAGCTTAGAAGCTGTGGCAACTGAGGCAAAGCAATATTTTGCTTTCCTTGGCAAAACGCATCTTTGTATAAATAAACTCTGAAAGGTGTACAGCTCCTTGCGGAGCCCTGGGGCTTCTGGCTCCCTGGGAGGCGACCCAAGCCTTCCTCGGGAGCTATTTCAGACCCCCGCCACCTCCCTGAGGGCCCAGGTCCCCAGACTGTTTCCTGGTCCCTGGTGCTGCCCCTGCCCTGGGGCATCCCTCCGGGTGCTGTTCCCCACAGCGGGTGGCCAAGATGGGGCAGCACCTCGGTAGCCCTGCTTTGAGTCAGCTCCTTCGAAACGGACTCCAGGACTCCCCGTCTGCTGGTGTCCCTGTGTTTCACCCAGTTACTCCGTAGGAGCGAGGTTTTCTAGTAAGACAAAAGGCAGGTGTGTTTATCGAGGCAGAACATGTGTAAGGAGATTGGAAAGAGAAGACTTAAAAAAATGAAATATAAAATGTGCTTCTACTCTGTAATTAGTGGTGGCCAAGTTGTTTTAGCACATTTTATCAAAAGTGCTGTTTGGGTGGGACAGCTGGGAGGGACAGAGACCAGGGGACAGTGCAGCTTTCACCGATTAACCCACTGCACACTTTCTTGCTTCTGATTGCAGTTTCTCCATCTGTAGTTAGACATTAATGATACTAACACACTTTGTCCAGATGTCCCTTTGAGGCTGAGACACCCTCTAATGTTTCTTCTGGTTTAGACGTACACGTGCATATAAAAATTTTCCATGGGTGTTTTTACCTCCGTTTTAATTTCCCCCTTGCTCTTCTTTTTTATCCTGCCCTTGTTGAAAGCTACATATGAAGTGTTCCTGCAAGACGTGGAGTGCAGCTGCAGCAGAGGTGGCTGCTGGGTGCCTGCGGGGCTGGGCGGTGGCTAATGAAGGATCTCTTCTGTTTGCCAGGGTGAAGATGGGAGCCACTACTGCTCCTCACTGGATCACGCTGCCCCGGGCCCAGGGGAAGGCAGGGGCACGGGCCACGGTGGCAGCAAGCTTGCCTATACCGTCACGGATGTGCCCCCTTGGTACCTCTGCATCCTGCTGGGCATTCAGGTGTGATGGGGGAGCAGGTGGAGGCTGGGGGTGGGTGGAATTTTGATGGCTGTTCAGCTGGTTAATGGGGGTGAAAGCTGAATTTGGGAGTGCTTCACCTTCCCTGGGCATGAATGGAGCTGTAGGGCTGGATCTCGAACTCAAGTCCTTCCCACCACCTTCTGAGCACCCACTGTTATCCTTGTGCCCACAGCTACACCGTGCCCCTTGAAGTGCAAATGGGAAGGCAGAGTCCCGGGGCTGGGGCCAAATAACTAATAAGAACAGGTCAGATACCTTGGCTTGAAAGTAGCCAAATGTCTAAGGGCTTCTGAACCTTCCCACGGCAATAAAATCTAAGCAGAAGGGCCAATGCTGCTTTGGCTGGAGTCTGTGCCCAGGTGTGTTAAATGACCCAATGCCACCAATGCCACACTGGGTATGGAGCCTCAGTGAAGAGAGACCTCAGAGTGATTAAGGTAACGATGGACTGTGCTTGGAGCTTGCTGGGCATTTTGTACTTTGTTTCCTTAAATGGTCATCTCAAATTTAGAGTGTATTAAACCAGGGGTTTCTGAACACATCTGCGTCATAATTTTAATAAAACATGCCTCTAATGAGCACAGTGAGTTTCTGAGTGCCACCAGTTTTACCACTGCAGTCCTGTGCTCTGAGGTGAGAGCTAACAACTAAGGTTAATATTTAAAGCAAAAGTAAGTTTGAAAAATTATTTTCACATTTAGTAATTAACTGAAGGTCATTGTAGAAATATGTCTGTGACTCTTCTGAAAAATGCAATGCCTGTTTTTTCCATTCTTTGGCATCCATTTTTTTATGGTTATCCATAATTGCACTGTGTGAGAAAAGCTACTGATAGCAAAGAATGGGTAGCTCCAACTGGCCAACTTTTTATGTTACCCTTTGTGGTGCAAATGAGATGGACTGAAACATTTGCGCTCACTTTGCCTGATTGCTCTCTCCCCCTACCTTGGGATGTCCCCACCTTCCTGGAAGAGTAGGCGGGGGCTTTGTCTGCAGGTGCTGGGGATAAACTGGTTGTGTCTGACAGTGGTCTGGGGAGTCCAGAGCACTGCAAAAGGTCTTTGGGCACGGAAAGCGAGAGAAGTTTGTGGGGGTGCATTGCAGTTCTTGTAGATGCTTTGGAACAGCCTCTAACAGAGCATTAGTTGCCAAAAAAGAGAATGGATAATACTAGTACTGCCCAAACACAAATCTGTGAGTTACTTTTAGATTTCCCTCAACAACACGGTAATAATATACAGCCAGTTCTGTGTCCTTCTTCACCCAGTCTTTCTCTGTGGCTCCTAGCATTTCCTGACAGCCATGGGAGGTCTTGTAGCCATCCCGCTGATCCTCTCCAAAGAGCTTTGCCTCCAGCACGACCTCCTCACCCAGAGCCACCTGATCAGCACCATCTTCTTTGTCTCAGGGATTTGCACCCTGCTGCAAGTCCTCTTTGGAGTCAGGTAGGCCAAATGCAAGACATGGGACACGGGACAAAACAGTTTGTAGATGCAATTACTATGTGCTCGGCCACCAGTCTGCTGTAGTTTATCAATCAGTGAGGGTCGTTTGCTACCTTTGGGCAATCAGAGCACATGCCAAAGCATCCTGAAATCACTGTAGGTGATATAACTTTGCAGGGCTACCTCACTGTTCTGACTTCTGCATCTTCTGGTACTTGATGCACCTTTGTTTGGGCTTATAAGGAATCTGTCCTACAAAATAATAAAGCATTGAAACTTGCAGTAAGCAGTATCTGCTTGCTCCTTACCCCAGTGATCCTCCAGCTGAGGCAGGACCCTTCTGATCTGGGCCCAGGATCAAGGGAGCATAGAGCTTGTAGGAAACTCTGGGGCAGGGGATAACTGGGAGAAATTGGAGCCCATCTGCCACCCCTTAGGAGCTCGGGGAGGAGCTCTGCAGCATATCCCGTTAAGCCGTACCACCTCCCATGCTCAGGGATTCGTGGCACAATCTGAATGTAAGCAAGGTAAATCCTCTTTGCTGCTGAGCTGTTGAAGAGCCATTGGTGAGGAGATGAGTGTGGAGTTGCCATTCACTACCCAGAAAATGAAGTACTTACTTACTTAATAAGAGACATGACTGCAAGCACTCCCCCTTGCCACAAAGACCGTGTATCTTTGCTGGCCTTGCAAAATTTCTTTTATTCCCCTTGTCATAACTCTGGGCTGCCTCTCTCTTTCCACAGGCTGTTTTTTCCTCCAATATGGTGGGAACCCATGTTTCTTGTTTCAAAGGCAAAAATCACACATTCTTTGGCTTCCAAATCTGAGGGACCTGGTTAAAACTCTTCTACCATCAAATCACTGGTCAACTGCCAGCTCCACAAAATGTTTTTACTCCTCCTGTTTCTTTCCCCAGTGCAACTTTTCCATCTCTGTCTTAAGAAGTGGCTGTGGGCAAACCTCTCCCCAGAGGGTACTCCCCTGCTCCTACATTGCTACAGGATTAATGGAGGAGGGGGGACACCCTGGCCATGAAAAAGAGAGACTCTGGTTCTTCTCAGTTTCGTTAAATTCAGGCTGGGGTGCACGACCGTGGCTGTGGCTGCTGGTGTGATTCAGGCTGGAGTCCTCCCAGGCACCCCCCAAACACCTCGGTGAATACCTGAGTGCTGTGATGTCCTCTCCTCGCTGTTAGCCAAGGATGAAAAAGTAGCAGGGAGCCTCTCCCATGGCTGAATAGCTAAATAAGGAACAACAGATCAAATTAAGTGGTAAGGAGTTGTTCCTGTAGGATAAGCTTGAATGGCTTTTGCTGTGCTGAGGACACAATTGCCTTGTTGCTGGCCCCAACTGTAATGTGTGAGGACATTCCTGCTGGAAAGGTGGGACTCAGCCTGCAGTGTGGCCGGAGGCAAACCAAGCCTGAGGAGACAGTTGGAAGCAGATTATTTTTTCTTTTACTGTTTTCTCAAACACTGTACTAGTTGATAACCACGAGTCCCCAAAAGACAGCCAGAAAAATGGTAAATAACGAGTTGGAGGGGATGGTTTTTCCTGGAAAACACCTGTGCCACTCTCCAAGGCCCTGGGGAGCCCTCAGCTAAGTGCTCTGCACAGTTCCCGGTGTCCATATTTAAGAAAGACTAATTCAGAGGAGAAGAGGTATGGAGACGATCTACTGATGTGGCATGGGGAAGGGAGACCATCTTACAGAGGCTGGCGTGGTTAGCCTGGCAAAGTGGCGGCTCAGAGGGGTACGGCTGCAGCCTGCAACTAGTCTGGGAGAGAAATGGGGGGGATCAGGCAGGGAGAAACCATTTCAGCTAAAAGACAATGTTGGCACATGAAGGAATGGATGGGAACTGGCCATAGAGATGGGGAGGTTCCCACCAAGAGTGAGTGCGGTTCAGGAGCAGCCCTCCAGAAGCAGTAGCCAAGGGAAAAGCCCAACCCACTGCAACCTACAGCTCGTTTGTGTTACACAGCATGAAAAAGCAGTGAGAAGTCCCAGACAGTCACTGGACAGACTCCAAGAGACTCCTGAGGGGAGACACAGGCCGCTTGCCATTATGGGGAGCCCCCCCTTAGCAGATGCTTGGACATTGTGTAGTGATGATCAGAGCATAACTTTTCCTTCTCTAAACCTGCAGCTTTCCCTGGAAAGAACTCAGCATGCCCCATATGTATCACCTTGGCACTCCAGTTTGCTCTTAGCCCACCCATGCCAGCACCGGCTGTGAAATAGCTTGAGGGCCAACGCAGTGGGAGCTATAAGTCTATTGTTAATTCAACAGTGGTGGCACTGGGCCTTCTCTGTTTCTTTTTGTTTGTTTTTTGCCTTGCCCAGCAAAATCCTTTGAAGGCTGCAGCATGTTTGGCCAAATGCTGTAAATAAGTGACTCCATGGATGACTGATATTCAAATATAACTTACTGGCAAAGCACCAACGGTGCTTCGGTTGTGCGTGGCATGACTAATTGCAGTGGTATAAATATTTGCTCTAGGTGATGGAGATGTGGTGCTGTTACAGCTATGCGATCTCTTATTTTCCAGTGCTTTCCAGAGAATGGTGGAAATGCCTCTGGTTCAGGGAAATCCATGCCCTGCTGAAGCACTCACCCGGCTCGCTGCCCTGCTGCTTTTCTGAGCAGGCGCCATGAGAGGTCCTGGCACAAGGAGAGGTTGCTTTGGATGCTGCTCCCAGGGACGATTTCTAAACAGAGGAAGCTGAGGCACCTGGGAGGTTTCCCTCAGCTTGTTCAGAGCTGCTGTGCCAGCCTGCGCCCTCGGGCAGCTTTGGGTTTTTCAGTCATGCTAGAGGAATGACCAAAACAACTTGCACTACAGTGGGGGCTTAATGCCTTCGGTGGCTTCTCTGTCTCCATTTCTCCCTGCATGGAACGAGAAGAGGCTGGCATAGCTCACAGGAGCACTGGCTCTGCTCTACAAAGCTCTGTACAAAGCTATTGCTTAGCGCTTCTGGAGGTGCGAGCTCCTTGCTAGCCTGAGGGGCTTCCAGAATGAGGGTTACTCTAAGCCAGGAGACACACGGCGTGGGGTGAGAGCCAAGGTCTCACCTAGCCAGCGCGCTCAGACCCGTCCATGCAGGTCTCCTTTCCAGTGTTGGTGGAAACAGGGCAGAATCATTAGCTTTAAAAAACTGTACTAAAAGCCAAGTTACATTTTCTACTGCCCTCAGTCTGAGGATGGTTGTGACATGGGGAGTAGCCAGTGCATGTCCTTGTGTTCATGAGCAGGTTGTGAAGAAAACTGAGGCAGCTGACGGAGACAGAGGAAGCAAATGGATATTGGAAAGATTTGGGCCTTGGTTAATGCTAAGCTTTTTTTCAGAGTCTCGCCATCTTTCTGCCTTGGTCTTCTCCCCTCCTCCAGCTTTTTCTTTTGGTTGTTGTTATACTCTGTGCACCTCCATGGTCTAGTCACAACCTAGGAGGAATACTTTTTCCTTAACGTGGGGTAGCAGAGTTTGACTCCAGCACAGATGAGCCTCTCCATTGGCAGTGTTTGAACCTGAGTTCTTCCCCCCCGGTTATGTTGCTCTTGAGTGCAATGGGCAGCAATGCCCACCCATGGTCAGTGATGGAGACCTTCCAGAACATTTCAAAAGATACTGCCAGGGGCCATGCGCAGACCAATTTTTAAATTTTTTTCGCTTTCCTTTCATTCACCCCTATGGAGCTCATCAACTTTTCCCTCTGCTCTCCTTCCAGGTTGCCTATTATTCAAGGAGGCACTTTTGCATTCCTGACCCCAACCCTCGCCATGCTGTCTCTCCCCAAGTGGAAGTGCCCTGCCTGGACGCAGAACGCTACCCTGGTGAATGCCTCTTCACCAGAGTTCATCGAAGTCTGGCAGACACGGATGCGAGAGGTATATTACATTTTCAGTGGCACCTGCTCTGTATCAGGGCTGTTTGCTTTCAGAAAAGCAGTTGACCATGGCAGGACCATCAGTGCTGGAGAACCCACCATCCCCAGCGGATCTTGGCCCTCACCCTGTTGCAGCTTCCTAAGCATCTAGTCTCCATTAGGAAAGCAGATGCTTCGCCGCTGCTGAACAGGGGACATGCAGAACTCAGGTGATTTATGGTCATTTATTAAAGTCTCCACTGCTCCAGCCAGATCCTTTCTCCATGAAGCATGGTTAGCCTTGAGGAAGGAAGGGAGGGAAGATGTTTCCAAGGAAGGGACCCTGTCTAAGCACAGGAAACCTAGTAAAAAGAAACGCAAGGGCAGACCTTACTGTAAATATTAAGGAAAAGTACATTCTTAGGTAGTCAAAAGAGATGGGGGAAAGGTCAGGGATCTCAGTGCCTTGTCCTACATCTATTGCCTTGCCAAAGTAGGTGTCTAAATTTGCATCTGTCAATCCATACGTTGGGGTGCTTTGCAAAGTGCTTGGGAAGCGTGAGGTCAAGAAGGATTTGCTGTGCAGCACAGGCTGCCCTCCCTACTGACACTTGTAAATCTGCCACAAGGGCAGTGCTTCCTTTTCCTTTCAGGCTGGGTGCTTCACCGCAGCCCCTGTGTTTCTCTTCCCTTTGGAGCCAGGGGAGGGAAGGTGCTGAGCACCACAGAGGACCCAGCCTGGGTTTATCACCAAATCTGCGAAGGCAGAGAGCAGCCTCACCCCTAAGTCCCCTGCCTGGAGCTGACCTGAGCAGCGAACAGCATTTCAGGATGTAATCGCTGGCTACTTAGCAGTGATTGTCAAACACGGGGAAGTTCAGGGTGATAAATGTGTCACGGGAGAGAAACCGATACTCAGAAAAAACCGGAGGCTGTAATGACCCACCTGCCCTACCAGTGTGCTGAAATGCCCCAAGCCCTTCAAAGATGGGAGCTAAGTGGAGACCATGGCCCTGCTCCCATTTTCGGGTCAAGAGCTTTTCCCCTGCGTTTTGGGGGAGCAGGAAGAGAGAGTGCAGGGAAGTTGCTGCATGCTTGGGTGGCCCAAGGGGTCAGGGAGGAGTGGGTGTCTGGAACAAAATTAGCCCTGGTGAGGAGTAAATCCATCAGCCGAGGCGGGAGTTGGTGTGTTGGTACTTTGGTGGTCCTTTCCCACATGTAATGCTCAGCCGGGCTTTGCTGTAGTCAGTGGGAAGCCTCCTTGCTGGTCTGTCACTGGAGGCCGAGCTTGGGTCTCACACCAGTTTTGCACTGACTTATGAAGAAAAGGCTCAATAGCATGAGCTCCTTTCAACCTCTGCTCTCTTCCTCCATTTTTCCAGGTGCAAGGAGCTATCATTGTAGCTTCCTGCTTTCAAATCTTCGTTGGATTTTCTGGCCTGATCGGATTTCTGATGAGGTTCATCGGCCCCCTGACAATTGCCCCCACCATCACCTTGGTTGCACTACCTCTCTTTGACTTGGCTGGGGACAAGGCTGGGCAGCACTGGGGCATAGCGTTCATGTAAGTCTCACTTCCCCGTGGGAAAGCTGAGCGTACACAAACCGCCTACCTCTAATATGACATCAAGTGTCGCAGTCTGTAGCAGGGTTCCCCTGGGTTCGAGGTTTATTTGTTGAGCACTAACATGCGGCAGGCTTGTGCAAGACAGCAGCGTCGCATAGTTCCCCACCCCAGGAGGTTAGAGCCCTCAGCAACAAAGCAAAACCCAAAAATGAGTTAAAAAATTTGACTTTTGTGACAATCCAAAGTTCATAGGTCAGTAGAGAAACAAGTCTTTCTCGTGTGTGGTTCCTGGGGACAGTCTCCTTCACAGTTGTCTATGCACACTGTCTTACACACCCATTATTTAAGTTAAAAAAACTTTCCTAAAATGACAAAGTTGAGCACTCAGAGTTAGGTATTCCTTGAGTTAAAATAGCTGGTGCTTTATGTATTGTTTTCACATGATGAGGAGGAACTGTTTTCTCCACAGAGGGCCTGGGGGGCTCTGGAAATATCTGTGCATGTGGCTTTGCAGCATTGAGTGCTGTTTCAGGGATATTTGTGTGCATGCCCTTGTGCATGAGTGTACGAGTGTACTTGGTGGCAGGATTTCCTTGGTATTTCAGAAATGAATTCAAAAAGTAGAAATGCCACTGCATGGTTCCCCTGCAGATTTGGCACCTTCAGGTCCCTAATGCAGACTTCAGCTTGGGATAACATGCAACAGGAGTAGGTTGTTATCCTCTCTATGGGCTCCCATCAGTTTGCTAGTGCTTTCAGAGCTGCCTTTGGAGGCTCAGGGGCCAGGCTTGACTGCACCTGCCCTCCCAGGCCCCAAAAGCCACCTGTCTTCTTCACCTCCAGTTCCTCACTTAACTGGTTTCTTCCACCAGCACCGCATACGATCCAAGCTCTGCCTGTCCCCAGCTTTCCTTTCACCATTGTTTCTCCCACCACATCTCTGGCCTGACGTCCTGTTCTCCAGCTCTGATGATTTGTCTTAGCCCCTTTGCTTAGCCAGTCTGAATTTTCCCTTCAAAATGTATATCCTTGTCTGGACTATCTCTTTTCTGCCTCCTTTATCCAGTCAGTGGCTCCTAACCCCAGTCCCTTGCTCAATCTCTTTTCCCAACTGTGCTGCTCCACTAATGGGGTCCCAGCCCTCCAGCCTGTGTCCCTGTTCTCAACCCTCGTCATTCTGTCCTGTTCATTTCTGTACCATCTTCTACCTGTGCTAATCCCAGGCCTTTCTTCCATGACTCAGACACCTTATCCCCAATTTGATCATTGTGCTTTGAGCTGTCTGAGTTTGTGTCCTCTTTTGCTGCCTCCATGCTCCGTGGGTGCCATTAGGGAAAGGGGGAGAGGCGTGATGGAGAAGGCAGAAGACATGAGCCATGTGGTCTCAGCCTTGCTATCCGGCCCCATCACATCCCAGAGCCCCCATGATGGGCGATACCTGCTGTTGCCTCAAGAAACTGGTCTAGTGCATGCTCACTTGCTCCCTGGTGATGGTACATCACTGGGCAAGGCCTGGACATACTCAGAAAGCTCAGAATCTTTATGGGCTGCAAATGCTAAAGCCTGAGATGTTTCCGCTGACTGCTTGGGACCTGGGATGAATGATCATTGTTACAGACTGATCATAGTTGAGCAGATTTTTGTGAGAAAGAGCAACATCCCTCACCCCAAAGAACAAGTTCTACTAAATCTCAAATTTCTGCTCCAGATCATAAGCAGACCCTGCTACTGATCAAGGCAAAATGACCTTCTCAATGCAGGCTATATACTATGTCTATTTCCTGAACATCACTCTTTGGAATAGGTTTGGGATGTATTTTTCCAGAAATATTTGGCCTGATGCAGATGTTTTCCATGGAAATTTTCATCTTGAATGGGTAAAGTTAGGCAGAATTATAAGCAGCTGAAAATAGTGTTTGTTAATGGAATGTGTCAGGCAACCTGAATAATAAGCAGTGACACCTACCCGAGATAGACGAGGGCTCTGCAGTGATTCATAAGGCTGCCGAGCACCTTTGTTAATGCAAATGCACAAAATGTACGCTGACATAGTCTCTCTGGGCTCTGTAGCTTTAGAAACCACGAATGGAAACCAGTTCCTCTTCAGACTTTCTGCCTCCAATCACTCAGTGCTTTGAATCGTGATTGAAACATAACCTTTGGCTGTATGTCGTGGCATGTCTTTGCAGAGAGGTGAGGTTAGCGTTTCCTTTGCACTGCTGGTATGCTGTCTGCCCATGAACATCGCACCTATAGCTCATCACCTTTTCACACATGGAAAACTACCAGTTTTCCATGCACTGTCAGTGCACTTCAGCTGGTGCAATCGATTTCTCACCAAATCCTATCCGGATTAATTCAGTCAATGTATACAATTCAGATTTGTTATAAAAAAATGAGGACCCCTTCAGAGGCTGGTTAACATGGTAGCAAAATGTCTAGGGTCTTCCTACCAGCTCAGCAGTCAAGGTGGGGTGCCCAGTCCCTGCCCTCTCGCCACATATTGCAGCCTCCAGCTTTATCTGGTTACCCTTTCTGGGGGGAACACGCACCGGGGGCAGACAGGGCTTGCTGTGAGCACACCCAGCTGTGCTGCCATTCGTGGGAGATGTGTCCTACATGAGGGATGGGAGAGGAGCTGCACCTCATGGTTGCTTCCACCAGAATGAGCCCCGGGTGCTGCCAGGGGCACACGTGAGCACCCCTGCCTCGGAGGACCCCTCCACCATGCAGCCCTCGCAGACCAGAGGGCCACGCTTTCCCCTTCTTGGTTGGCTGGAAGGGCTCTGTGGGCGCTATGTGCAGCCCCACAGTCCCACCGTGTTTTTTTCTTTCAAAACAGGGACTTGCACAACCAAATCAAATCCTCTTTCTTTTCTCTGTGCCATGTAGGAGCTTTTTGCCACTTGCAGAGCAGCGTAGGTAAGCCTGAAATCAGGAAATCAATAAATCCTACATTGCCAGTATATCTGAATTACACAGAGGTTCACGGACAGTTTCCTACATAGCCTGCTTGGACCTTGCACATCTCTCAGGTTTTTCTTTTACTCAAGCGTCATTTTTAGGCTCTGGCAACTGTGTCATATTCAGTGATGCACCATCTGGGGGGTCGGTTTTGAAACAAAAGGGGAAAAAAAATATTTGCAAATGCAGCAGAGCTATTGGTACAGTGTGATGGAAAGCTTGTTCCATGCCAGGCTTGCTGGAGTGGGGAGCCACCCTCTGGTGCTGAGAGCCTGGTTTTTGGCATCCTCTGGAGTCCTGGGTCCTCAAGTAGCAGGTCTTCGGTTAATGTGGGGACAGGCGGGCAGCTCAGCACCCACTTTGTCTCATGGTCTGGTTTTCCCTCCTCCTAGGACTATTTCTCTCATAGTTCTGTTCTCTCAGTACTTGAAAGATGTCCCTGTGCCACTGCCGTCTTACCAGAGAGGCAAGAAGTGCCACCTCTCCCCGGTCTACCTCTTCCAGATCTTCCCGGTACGTTGGGGTTCCCGGAGACCCAGTGGTCGTGGCAGAGGGACTGGCCTCACCCACCCCGGGGCTGCCTGGGCTCTTTCCACTCATGTCCAGCCAAGTTAGTGCTTCCCAGCCCAGCCTGCACGGCAAGCGGCCACAGGGGAAGAAGGTCCCCATGGCCCTGCATGTGGGGATGGAAGGAGGGAGGGCCACCAGGAGGCCCTGCCATCCCTCTGCCTCCGTTCCACATGCAGGGGAAAGGGTCAGGCAGGGTGACACCTTATCCCCCACAACTGGGCCGGAGACGCGGCCATGCCCTAACCGGACCCCACTGCTGCTGATGGGCAGGTGCTGCTGGGGCTCTCCCTGAGCTGGCTGCTCTGCTACGTGCTGACGGTGACCGATGTCCTCCCTGCGGACCCCACCGCCTATGGCCATCTGGCCCGGACAGACACCTGTGGAGATGTTTTGTCCCAGGCTCCCTGGTTTCGGCTGCCTTACCCAGGTACCACTGCCCCCTCTTTCTCCATCCCGCCATGAGGCTCCCTGCTCCGGCTTGCACCTCTGCTTATGCCTAGCAGGGGGAGACGAAATGCCAAAAATCAGGCAAACACCCACAAGCACCCTTGCTGTTCTTCCCCACTACAATAGATTTCAGGGCAAACGTGCCCAATCGACCTGAACTGAGCTCTTTACTTGCAGGCCAGTGGGGAGTGCCAACCATCAGCCTGGCTGGGATATTTGGCATCTTAGCCGGGGTGATGTCCTCCATGCTGGAGTCCGTGGGAGATTACTACGCCTGTGCCCGCCTGTCTGGTGCCCCGCTGCCGCCGAAGCATGCCATCAGCCGCGGGATCGGGGTGGAAGGCATCGGCTGCCTCCTGGCTGGTGCCTGGGGGACGGGGAATGGCACCACGTCGTACAGCGAGAACGTGGGGGCCCTGGGCATCACCAAGGTGAGCCTCGCTGCAGCAGAGTGGCTGCGGTGCCCTGGCCGTCCTGGAGGTTTCCCCCAGGGGTGTATGTACAAAGGAGTGGTGCACATGGGTATGTGCCGGACCTGGGATGTGATCTTAGCCCACCTCCTCCAAGGCACACCAGAAAAATGTGCCCCAGCACATCAGTGACCACCCCAGCAGCACTATGAGTCACCTAACAGAGGTGGTCAGTCCCCCTCTTTCTCTGCTTAAGGTCTGCATATGGGACGAGTGCACACTGCTGTTACTCAGGGCACCTGGCTTAGGTGAGACTAAAGAGAGCATGTTACATCTGAGCTAACCTGGAAACTTCCTGAAGACTGACTTTATCAAAGACTATCTGTCTGTCTGTCTGNAGGGGAGGGGAGGAAAAGAGAAAAGAAAATAAAAAAAGAAAAGGGAAAAAGAAAATATTTAATAGGGCTTCAAATTTCAGAATTTTTATAACCCAAGGATGGCAATCATGTGAAAGGTAGACTATTTCTTTGGGATTATAAAATGTGATGGCAAAGGTTTATGTTTTTATCTCTCTACAAAGTTTTGTGAATCCCTTGAGTATCTTATTGCTCTTATAAGGGAAAGAAATTTCCAGAGATAAGCTTGACAATCAGATCATAGATTTTCACTAAGCTTTACAGCCAAGGGATGGGTACATCCAGCAGCCAACTGGAGAACATTTTTAAATCATTGTCAAATAAGCAATGTCATATCAGCAGAGTTGTGAGTCAGTAAATAAATGCAGAATTTGACTTACGGCTCCCGCTCTATAATATTGCTTATTTCACTGGATTTTATAAACCTCACTCACAATATCCATTTTTCACAGACTGAAGTGTTAGTGTTTGACCAAGGTGGCTGCTTCCAGCAGCAAGAGCTGTCTGGATGGCTGCATGGAGTCCAGTTTAGCCTGTCACCCCATGTACCTTGTCACTATGAAATCTGTGCATACCGACCATATACCTGAGCCCATTCTTTCCTGATGTAGTTTGCTGCATACATTGTATGTATGGGATGTAGCATAGTGCAGAAGTGCCCGGACTCATAATTATCAGAGTACAGGACATGTTCTCCCCATGTATGCTAGGTCCTTCAGGTGAACATGCCATCCTTGGTGATTGAGGAGAGATGTTTCCCTTAGATCCCATCTCTGCTCACCTTGTTCACGCTTAATGTTCACATCTTAAGTGGCACCAGCCACCCATGTTTAAGCTGTTTTATGCCACTACTGAGCTCTCATTTCCAAGAAAAGGAGGATTTTAAGGAGAGGTAAAGACCTCAGAGTCACCATACAGATAGTAGGGAACTGTGCAGTTTCCTCGACCTTAAGAAAGAGAATTGATTTTCTTGTTTTCCTGATATAATTGAAACAAACTATAAACTAGAGGCTTTAGCAGCATATGCTCACAGTTATGGTATCAGTGGATTAGGTAATTTGCCTTTAAGGCCAACTCCATATACTGGGTAATTTGACATTTTGGCAAATTAAGAATCTGAAGCTTCATTCTAATCCTGGAACAAATAGATCTGTTGACTTTTATTAAATTACAGTTTTGATGATAATGGTGTCCCAAGGTTTTAAGCCAAGGAATATAAAAAGTCCACCTGAAGGCAATGCATGATTTTATTTTGAAGCTCCCCACCAAATCTTTTTCATTTATCTTTCACAATCAAGTAAGACGTAAAATATTTGAAAGGGACATGTTAAAGATGTACTTAAAAAGAGACACTACTAGTTACTGGGAATGTTTTTGTTGAAAGCATTCACAAAAAGCCCTTCCTGGAAATATGACATTCTTCAGATACTTAAAGGAAGGGATTAAAATATTTAATTGAATTATAAAATGTTTGGGAAGGATTACAGAGTTTCCCTGCCTAAGACACGAACATTGTAAATCTTAGCATGATTCTTTAAGCTGTCCAAGTTTTGGTGTGGCAAGGTGTAACTTGAATTGAAAGTCTAATAAATGTTGCTGTTTTTCCTTTTAGTTTCCATAATCTGTAAATGTCTCTGTCATCCCTTTGTTTGGCAGATACTCTTTCTTTCCTATTCGTGTGCTATAACAGATCTGAATGAAAGGCATGGCTTGGTGCTTCATCCCATCTTTCTTGTAGTGCCCAACCAAGAAAAGGCCACCCTGGCTCTTCCTAGGGAAAAAAATGAGAAAAAAAATGGTTTTACTGAAGCTGGATGGGTGATGAGAGATAGGGGCAGACCAAGAGACTTCCTCACTTCTTATTAGCCATTTGTTGACCATGGAAAGGATATATCAGATCCCAGAGCTCGGGATCGAAGCAGCCAGCCTGGCCAGCTCTGCTCTCCCAAATCTTGGTCTCCAAGGAATGGAGGGATCAGTGTGGGACACCTAGTTGAAAGCCATTTTTAGATGGCAATCCAAACCCTGGTGGAAGGATTGTCCAGTGAATTGGCTGGGTGCCTGCAACTCCAGCCTGTGGGTATGCCAAGACATTTCTAGGCTGGAGCGAGAGCAAAGCTGCGTGTGGGGGTTATTGTGCTCATAATTTAATAATAAACTTTTTGTTTAACAGCAAACTGTTAAAGTCCTGATAACAATAGGAAAGAGGATAACATGAAGGAAATAGGTGTGGATCCATGATTGCTCTCACAGTGCCTTTCATGATAAATACTTACTAGTCTGCAAATACAGATGCTTCCCACGCAGTGCAAGCGTCCCAGCTCACTGGCAGCTACATCTGAACCTGCGACTGAATGTACCATTGAGTGCTTCGGCCCGAGGTGCAACCCCTGCCCGGCAGGCTGGCGCTGAAGCCTGCCATCCCTTGCCTCTCTGTGCTGGTCGGTGCATGACTGCCTCCTCTTCCTCTTGCCCCAGGTAGGGAGTCGAATGGTGATCATTGCTGGTGCCTGCACCATGCTCCTGAGCGGCATCTTTGGGAAAGTTGGGGCGATGCTTGCCAGCATACCCACCCCTGTGATCGGAGGCATGTTCCTTGTGATGTTTGGAGTTATCACGGCAGTGGGGATTTCCAATTTGCAGGTAATAGCTGTGCAAGTGCCGTTTCATCCCTAGGCAAGGGGACTTTGGTTTCAAGTCAGATTCTTACCAGGCCGAGCCAGATATAACCACACTGCAGCAAATGCAGACATTTGCTTTGGGAGCTCCTCAGGTGAAGATGAGGGCATGTACCCAGAGGGGCTAAATTGCAGAGGGCTCCCTGGTCGGGGCAGGGCTTGCTGGCACTGGGAGCAGCAGGATGACTGACACCCCAGCAGCACCAGGGCTGCTGCCCGGGTCCACTCTGGCATGCAGTGTTTACCTCCAAGCATGTCTCATGAACACAACAGTAATCCACAGATTTGGGTAATTCCAAACGTAACGTATACAATTTCTCTGTTCAGTACACAGATATGAACTCCTCCAGAAACATCTTTATCTTTGGATTTTCTGTATTTGCTGGCCTCACGGTTCCCAGCTGGGCAAGCAAAAATAGTACACTGCTGGAAACAGGTAAGACGCAACATCAGAAGCATTTTCTGTAGCATAAAACCGAAGCAAAGGCTGGTCCAGAGAAATCTTTTAAAATGCAGATTTTCCTGATAAAATCCTGAAACCTGTGTTTTGACTGTTGCTTGTTTCTTCCTGGGAGGGCTGTTCTTGCCCTTTGCTCTGACGCACATCTCTGGTGTGGAAATCTCTGCTCTCGATCAGTGACAGCACCTTGCCAGATTCCTGTCAGGCTAAGGATTGCAGAGCTCTTCCTTGGGACACATTCCTGGGATGGGGCTTTGGGCAGGAGAATGCTCCAGGGCTGAATCCTGATCAAGATCTCAATGAATGAGGCTTTCTTACATGCTCATACTCAATAAAACTTTGTGCTTCCAAAACGCAAGAGCAGACTCTACTACTACTACTACTACTAAATTCCATCAACTTCACTTTATTGAAATATCCAGTCCTCCAACAGTTACACCTTCACTGTGTCTTGTGTGACTAATGTGTTTGTCACAAAGGCTGTAGTGTCCTCTCTTAAGGTATATATGGCATGCTGGGTGGGCTGTTGAGAGAGCTGGCCCCACAAATCACACGCTCTATAGATGGTCTGTAAGTTCTCTATGTCACTGAGCTATTTTGCTCATGTCAATTAGCCCTTGCAGCGGAACATCACACCCGATTAACTTGTGGTGAAATCCCATGCTAAATATGCACATATTTGTTTGGGAACTGAAGCTCGTGCTTTTGTAGGGAACTGCTTGGTGTTACGTTATGGAGGTGCAGGACATGTTTGGAGCAGAAGGTGGCTTTTTCTGGGACAGTGCTGTGGTCTGCACTGTGAATAGCCTCTTAATGTACTTATGAGTCATCTCCTGCCCACTGGCAGCTGGGTCAGTGAATAATTATGCAGAATAAAACTGTAGGTCTGAAACTGGCAGTGAGATCAAGCTCCCTTGCAGTGCCAAATCTTAAGCTCTGCTTTGGGATTTGCAAGTCTTGTCTAAACAGGCATGCAGCTCGCAGCCTCTTGGCACGGGGTATGTTGCTGGTCAAATGTGCATGTCTCTGCACCACTATCCAAAGCTTTGTTTTTCTGCTAGGAATTATCCAGCTGGACCAGGTGATCCAGGTGCTGCTCACCACCGGCATGTTTGTGGGCGGACTCCTGGGGTTTATCCTTGATAACACCATTCCAGGTAGGATTTGCTGAAATGAGCTAAGCTACTAGTTTGTGCCTGCCCTAGAGTTTGTTTCCTAGTATTTTTTGTCTTCGTGACTACTGCTCTATGGGTAGGAGTTGTGCTAGCAACCATGAAACACCATGTGACTGAACTCCTCCCAGAGAGGGGAGAGAAACAGGAGACATCATTGAAATGGTCTCTGGTTGGAAAACAGCAGCTTATCAAAAAGTAACTCATTTTTCAGGAACAACCCTGTCTGAGGAAACCATTTATTCGGGAAAAATGTCTTTTAGGGAAAATGCCAGCCTAGAGCCACGTTGCTGGTTGAAAGGAGACAGAAAGGCAACTACAAGAAGCGCAAGGAGCCAGCGCATGCCTCCTTATGAGAGCTGCTAAAACTGAGACTGAACTGGTGCCACAGCAGTGGAAAGCAGTAGGAAAGGCTGATGACCAAAGATAGGACATAGCACCTGCAGCTGGCCCTCACAGACAGCAAAGAGCCTCTGATTTTCATCGAGCCTGGGGAGGGACGGCATAAGAATAGGAGAAGAAACCCTCTTTTCTGCTACAGAAAAAGAGCAGGAAGGACACTCTGTTAACCAGATTCTTTTACTGTCTCAGGTTTCTTGGAAAGCCAATCTCCTTTTGGCTCATTAATTTTCTTGTAGCCCTTGATCTTCAGCTCCTCCAGGCAGAATTTCCAGGTGTGCTCAGTCCCTTTCCCAAGAGGGAGTCAGCCGCTGCAACAATTACAGGCACTTAGCAATTCCTTGGCTAGGGTGAATGCCTGTGACTGACTAGTAATTGCCAGCTAAACCTTATTCCCTCACTCTGCAGTATCCAGGCAGTTAACATCCAGCCTTGCTTTCCTAGCACTGTATGACCCCCGCTTTGAACAGTTCTTGGATGCCCTATGGCTTGTGAAAACCTGCCTTGGTATACTTGATTCCCATGGAAAGCAGTGGAGAAGACTGCTTATCTGGAAGCTGTTGCAGGAAGACGGGTCTTGTCTAGAAGCTCGTTAGTGAATTTTTGTAAAAAGAGCTTTGGAGCTAGAAGGGTTTAAGTGCAAGGGATCTGTATGTTGTGCTGGGTCTGCTGGGATTTGAGAAGTGGGTGTGAGGCACTCAAGGTAGTCCTATGCTCAGAACACCAGCTGTTTTAAACACAATGATCTCATTTTTGCGGTTGCAGGAACACAGGAGGAGCAGGGTCTCCTGGCGTGGAAGAACAGCCACAAGGGAGAGGCGGACAACTCGCAGCTCATTTCCAAGGTCTATGATCTTCCGTTTGGCGTAGGCACCAAATACTGCGCTGTCTCTTGGTTTCGGTATCTCCCCGCTTGCCCCAAAAGACTACCTGGTGGCAAAAGAATGGATGAACTGAAGGCTGCTGGACAGGAAAGCAGTGTCAGAGCAACCTCAGAAAAAGACTCTGAGATAGGTGCTGATACAAGGATATAAGCACCTGGCCTGCAGGTGAACTCATCTCAGAAGCAGAGGTCTGAAAAGCGTGTCTGCAGCCCCCCTCATTTGAACATGAGCAGGCAGCTGTTAGAGGCTGGAGCAGGAGAACAGTAATGTCTTTCTCTTCCCAGCTCTGTCCCCTGGACCACTGGTGACCTTGAGGGAGTCATTTTTCTGCTCTCTGCTCCTGCCTGCCCACCTCTAGGAAGAACATAATCCCTCTTTGGGGAACACCAAAGCCCAAGAAATGCCTGGGAAAGATGTTGAGTTTCCTTCCTTGCACTGAGCCTTGGGGACCCCAAGGAGCAGCTGTTTAGCTGAAGCAGAGCTCTTCCTGTCCCCTGTCCTGGCTGCTCAAGGGGCCACAGGAGAAGGCATCCCTGATGTAGGCCCTGTACCACTCTCAGGCATCCCTTGGGCTGCGGCTAATCCCCACCTTAAAGATCTGTAATGGCAATGCTCACCTCTCAGCTTGTGGTTTACACATCACCCTGGCCAAGGGGACGGAGTGGGCACCTCTAGGTCATGATTCATGTCATTCCATATTCCCATAATTTAAAGTCAGTCAAATGACTGTTGTTGTAAGAGAGGCTCCTAAGGTTAATGGGATGGGTTGTCTTCTGAACATGCCTCTCCCACCTTAGACTGCAGAGGGAATCTAGAGACCTTACTTAGGTTCTTGACCTAACAGAAAAACCCAGCTTCACTGAAATGAATCCCACCTGGGGTGCTGGGAGCAGTCTCAGGAGAGCCAGCTTCCCCAGGGCACCAAACCCTACAACAATGAAGGAATTATCATCAAAGATGAAGGAGAAAACTCTTCTGCCCACAATCTGATGCATCCCTGCTACTGCTATGTCCTGTGTGTCCCCCCCACCGTACCCGTTTGGTCTGGTGTGGTGATTGTATGGCAACAACCACTTCTCTGGAAAATGGTTTGCAGATTCTTGCTCTTTTCCACTATCAGCAGAAACAGCCTTAACCTATATGGCCATATAAAATGTGATTGCACATGGTGTTCATTGCAGGTGGTGTGTAATAACATTGTTGCTGTAGCATAAGCTTGTGTTTCCTGCATTGAGATTTATACTTAGGTATTTTTTGGGAAAAATAAATAAAATGTACAGTGTAACAATATTTCTCAGGGTGATTGCCATAGTGAGTGGCAGGTAGTATTCAAAGAATCACAGAGTAATTCAGTTGGAAGGGACCTCTGGAGGTCATCTGGGCCAGCCCCTGCTCAGAGCTGCTCCCGTTAGACCAGGTTGCAGAGGACTCTGTCCAGCTGAGCTACGGATGGAGAGCCATAGCCTCTTTGGGCAGCCTGTTCCAGTGTCTGACCATCCTCATGGTGAAATGCGTTTTCCCTCATGTCTAACTGGAATTTCTGATGCTTCACCTTGTGTCTGTTGCTTCTTGTTGTGTCACTGTTCCCTTCTGAGAAAAGTCTGACCCCATCTTCTCTGTACCCTCCATTGGACAGCTGAAGGCTGCGATACGATGCCCCCTTAGCCCTCTTGTCTCAACACTGAACAAAACCTGGGTGGTTTCAATGAAAAGTCTTTTATTCCTCATGCCTATTACAGTCCTGTTCTTTAGTCCTGTCCTGCAGCTGTAGCGGTATGTGGCTTGTTTCATCGGTAAGGGATATATTGGTTTTTTTGCTTTGAGCGTGAGTGAAGCCTGAATAGATCAATTGTGTGAGCGTTGGGATCCTAAAGGAGGAAATATTATGGTATAAATAGTCTGCTGTTATGGGCAGGTTGGAGTGCCTCTATTGAAGATTATGGTTGCTATGTCTTTGGGAGAAAAAATGATTTGCACGTTTAAGTATACCTGATCCCTCCTCCACCATCACAGATTTTACAGAGATGACTAATCCCAGGCATCTCAGCTCTGGTATCTTCTTCATCCTCCACAACTTTGACTATGTCTCTAAGCTCATTTAGAGCCAGCCTATGCTCCCAGGAGATCTAGCAGACAAACCCATGGTCTTACTCATCATCACTCTTGAATTTACTTGTGCTGTAGCACATGTGTGAAAACAAGTTGTTTACATCACCCTGTGCCCGTGTCCTGCACTGAAGCTGCCAGGCTACTGCTGGCCAGACCCGCCACACACTGGAGGAGTGGTTTAGATTGGAACAGGATACACAGCTGATGAACAAGGTACACAAGCAACACCAACAGGGCCAAAATCTGCTGTACTACATAGACTCCAGATGCTCCATCTTCCATGTGAGACTTTGTCCTTCAGTGCTATGGTTGGGATCCCTACATGGAAAAAGCGAGGTGGGAAGCACAAATGGGGAACCCTCAGTAATTTTACTGGCTCTGTGTCAGCTCTGTGGAGGCTGCAGCCATATCTTTTTGCTTCTTGTAATATATGTTAGGACGCTGGCAAGTGCCAGAGGTGTATATTTGCTTTAGACTTGTTAAAAAAAATTATATTGGCACAGATTTCCTATAAAAATCAGTCTTCAATTAGCTTTTTGTTCCCCACCCCAACGATGGAGAACATTGCCATCCTCCTGCATGCCCAGCCTGCTGCTGTGTCTGTGTGTCCCCAGCTTGTGTTTGGCTTGCAAGCTCCCTGGAGTAGAGCTGGGCATGACTTTACAGCTCCTGGCATAAGGGGGCCTGAATCCCCAATGGAGGCTCATTCATTACCCCAGCACATCCTACAGCCCAGGAGGCGCAGACAGCTATGTGGGGGCTATGCTGCTCTGGGGCAGCTGGGTCTGCTGTTGCTAAGGCTTAGAGGCAGTTTTCAGAAGCTGTTTATGTCCCTATTTCAAGCTCAGGCTTAAAGGTAAAATTCCGCCTTTGGTGTGTTTGTTATATATTTATAAAATATCCTTTTATTTGTCTCAGAGAGACATTTCCAAATTTTAAAGAAGTAGGCAAGGGTTAGGCTGCAGGGCCACCACTCCTCCCAGCTGCATGTGGCCACTTGAGGTTTGGAAAGAGCTTTGGCTTTGCACCGCAGTGACACAGCTTCTGTTTATTTGCTACTTAATGAAAATAAATGAAAATCAGAGGATCCTCAAGTATAAAACTGAACAGTTGAGGGCTGTTCTGGATTGCCTGGGGAACAGCCAGCTACCTGTCAACTGTATTACCCTTTGTGCTACTGCTGAGTCCTGAGTGCAGCAAGACTTACTGATTTCAACCAGGCGTGGGGTCACCCTGCTTGCAGCTTTGCAGAGAGGCAGACAGCTAATTGGGAAGTCCAGGCAGATGGTCCTGCTGTTCTGGCCAAGGAGACCTGGTGATGGGTATTTGCTTGTACCTAGGTGCACTGACTCTAGAACAGCTAATCAGTGGCTCATTTTCACAGCTTTCTCACAAGAAGACGTGACCTGGGCAGTAGAACTGCCCTATGTTATACTTCATGTGTTGTAAAGCAAGGGGCTGCCATGCTGCAGCACAGCTGTAATGTACTGGGTCCCACTCTGCCCTGTTCAGCTTGGTCTGCCCACACCCCTGCAACGGCCGCACTTCCACTGATGTGTTCATGTTTCCCACTTCTCCTTCCCTGCTGCCTTTCTGCCTCCAACTCCTTCCCACTGCCCTGCCCCAGTAGCCTGCTAGCCTACATTTTCCAGATTTTTTCATGAAAAGTTTCCATCAGACCAACCACTGAGCGCTGCACAACATGGTACCCGTGCACACATAGCGATAACGCACTCAGGAATTAAGGCTGCTTCCCTGCCAAGGCAGAGCAGACCTCACACACGCCAGGGCAGAACAGCTATTGTCTGTGTAGTGTTGACTCTGCAGGAGAGGAAACTGCCTTCCCACGTTACACGCAGGCCTGCACTCTTGTAAACTATGATCATGCAACAGGAGGAACCAAAGTAACGTGTTCTTCATCTTCTCCTTAATGTCGTAACACCTCCCACAAAGCCTGCTACGGTTTGGAGGAGTTATTATTTTCACATTACCTGAACACACCTGTTGTTTCACATTAATATTCAGGCCAGTCTTAACCTAAAATTCTCCTGGTGAAGCATCAGAAGCTCTTGCATGTGATGATCAAGGGAATGCATCTACATGGTGCACGGTGTCCATTTAAAACTGTCTCCTCTGGTAGGTGGCATGCTGAAAGTAATTTGAAAATGAGATATTCTACTGTTTAATTTCTGTCCTGGACTGGCCTTCAAAAGGGTGGGGATGAAGGGCTAATAAGAAAAGGTTGTTAACCTTTGAACATTATCTACTCACATGGCTGTCCTATGGCATGTACCAGTATTGCCAAGTTTGACCTCAGCTGATGCAGTAATTAAGATGGACGTGGTGAAAGAATCATTAATGTAACAAACCTGACCAAAAGTTGTGTGGCAAATGGAACTGGAGATGACAGAAGTCTGTATGATTTCTACAGCTAAAAGCTTGTAGAAAAACTATCCTCAATACTGAGAAAAACTAACCTATTTCCCCCCCAAACTACACAAAGAAAACACAGGCAGAACACTTAATGTAAACACTTATTACTGTAGGTACATATATATGTCTCTTGTACTAGCTAAAGGAAAGAATGATTTGACCTTGGATCCCCTGCAAAGTCTGTACATGTATTTCAACCAGCACACGTCCCAAAACCCAGACTGCCCAGGGGATGCACCCTCTGGGCATTCTGGAATGAGAGGGAGAGGAGGAGAAGGGAGAGCCAGCATTGCTTATAGCCTCAAAGCAATGATAGCCTGCACGCAATGATAGCCTGCACGCATGAAGCACACTAGAAAGGCCAGGGAAAGGCAAGGCTGCACCCTGGAGAACTCAGAGGGACTCTTACACCCAAACAGGATCTGCAATTAGGACCCTCCACCCCCACTTCCAAACACAGCAGCCTGGCAAACATCCACCTGGGAGTGCTACCACAGCCTCAACCACAGGGACAGAAGGTGCTCTGAAGGAATTATTCTCACCTTGTACTTCAGTACTAGGCTCCACACATTTGCTTGAATACAGCTGCATGTATCATGCTCTTATGCACCAAGGCAGTGCTGGGTCACAGCCCGGCCCTCTTGGATTCAGCCTAAAAGCCTGGCCGCTGAAGACTGATGGATACCTGCGCATGCCAGCTTTAGTTTAGACTTTAAAATAAAACTTTTAGCCTTTCTGTTTGTGATGGCTGTTAGCATGACCTCAGCACAACCACTGTCAGAACACAATTTGTCCAAGTCTGCAGAGAGCCTCTAATGATAGCTCCAAGATGTGAAGAATTTTATTCATCTTCACAGCATTTTTAATTCTGAGACACTATCCGAGCAGCACTACTCATCAAACAATGAGATGTGGCAGAAGAGCACAGGGCTGATCACCCAGCTTTACACACTTTGCAAAAGTAAATAATCCAAAGTGTGTTATTGTGCCTGCACTTCTCTGGGTGATTTGGGAGTGGGTGGCCACTGCTGCTGTCCTCATAAAGAGATGGAACAGCCTCATCTCACTCTCTATGATGAAATCCCTCTTCCCTTGTCAGCCCAAGCTGAAAAATTGCACTGGAAAAGTAATCACTGCCAGGGTGCAGGGCAGTTTGTGATTTTTTCAGGTTGCAGTTTGAGACCTGCATCCTATGGGAGTGTGCAGGCTGTCACTGATGTAACGTCTCTGCAGCTCTTCCACAGCTTATGCTAGGCAAGGTCACTTAACTGTACACACCTCAGTTTACTTGTGAAGTGAGGTTAAACATTAAAAAGCAATAGACAAAAGTATTTCTTAAGATTTTATAAATATCTAAAATCTGGAACTTTTAAATGTATAAATTACTCAACTGATATATCAAGAAGCACTGATGAGGGAATGGGAAGTCAACTGTAACAAACCACTTTAACATAGTGTCTCCACACTCTGCTCAGAGAGGTGCTTCACTGAAAGAGGTGCAGTCTCTTCACATGCCTGGTGTACCCGGCAATGCTTGGCAAAACATTAGCAAACAGAGATACTGTTTAGAAATCTTCATCATCGAAGGTCTCAGTGCACCTCAGCATCACAGTCTCATAATCAAACTGAAGATCTTCTTCCTGAAAGCCCCCCCCCAAAATTCAAGCAGGATTAAAAACCACAGGAGTTGATTGTGTTTCAAATATACAGTGGGTTGGTCAAGTGCTGACATGTGTCAGCTAATGTGCCATGAGCCCTCCTTCCTCTCTGAATCAGCAACCAGCACTTGTCAAGTGCCTGAGGTGCCTGATGAAGAATAGCTCAAATTTTCAACCACTTTCTTTCTAAAATCACAGGGCTTCACCCTGTGTCTATTTACATCATTTAGACGGCTGTTACTGACTGTAGTAGCAAGTGGGTCACATAACAGGCTCTGAAGATATGAGAGCTTCCTTGAGTCCTTAACTTCTACTGACTTCAGGCTTTGCTGCTCTTTTAGCAACAAAAGGAAATGGTCTTCTCTTTCACTAGCTTACAGAGAATAAGTGGCTCTTGAGAAATCAAAGTCTAGGAGATGAAACTGTTCATGCCTGCAGTCCATCTAGTCCACCTTCTGCATTGATGCAAGATTCTTTAGGCAAGACTGCTTTTAAAAATAGGTGCTGTTTAAAAAATGTATAGCTTAAGGAGCACTAAATCCCACTTGCTTGTCAAGTGACTCATCTAAAATCGACAATTTTAAAAGAAAGTGTGCCTTTGAAGACGCAAAGGTGCTCAGTGCTATTTAAAAAAACCCACTGACTTTCACTTAGATATTGAAAAACCTTTGGACCTCAATCTGAATTAATTCTTTACTGCCTTTGTTGCTAAGCATCTCTTATGATGTGACCTTAAGACAACAGCTCTTGAAAAATGACCAGATTGCTTAACTAATCTCACGCTCAGAAATATTCCTCTACCATGTACCATGGAAGCATGCTCCTGTTCTCATTTTTGGGTCACCGTCCTTTTAAGAGTCCTCCCTTTCCTTGTCCAAATGATTTCCTCCCTCCTCTTGTGTGAGTCTTTCTCAAGCATTTTATACCAGTAGGGTGCATGCCCTTGGCAGCCTCGAGAGCCAGGGCAGCAGCTCAAGAGGAGCTGCACTCAGTGGATCTGTGACTATGAAATGGTGAACGTACACAATCCAACAATAGCGCTTTGTACCTGGACAGTTAACCAGAAATGGTATAACATAGCACTGGCATGTAATGACCAGCAATAAAACCTGTCACTTCATCAGCTCTGCAGATGAAAGGAAAGGAGACCATAGGCTGCCTTTCATATTTCAGTTGGGTGCACATCGCATGCCTCACCTTGGTACTGTAAGGCTACCCACCTCTGTATCTTCTACAAGGTGTGTGTGCAGTGCACCAGGACATCACTTTATCCTTGGGATAATTTATCCCGTCACTGCCCAAACTCCTGGGCTAGTGTAGCATTGGCACAGGTAGCAGTACATCAAGGGAAGGGGAATGGTCTGCAGGGGTTCAGTCACACTCATAAGGTAAGCAGGAAGGGCTCCTTTCCCTGTCAAGTCCAGGGTCTCCGATGCTCTGAGTAGCCCAATTTCTAGGGTAAGGTATGTAGCCTATACCGAGCTCTCTGCTGCTTGAGTTGGTGTATTTCAAGCTAGCTGGAACGTCTCCTATCCCCGCTCTGCAACCACTTCTGTAATTGCCTCAATCTGTTTGCTTTGAGATGGAGCTGAATTTCTGCTCTCAAAACAAAAAATTCTTGTCAGTCCTATTTTTTTTCTTCCTCTTGGCAGGATTCTCTAGATGTGCTGTACTGCAGTTATCTAAACCAAAACAGATTGTGACCTTCACATTATCAGTACTCTCTAGCCTGGGTGATTTCTGCTCAAACTCCCTTTTTATTGTCTTACCACAGACAACTCAAAGTTCCTGCATAAAAGAAGTACGCACAGCCTTTTATTTCCTTTTCGATCCACAAAGCTCAGGCAACTGCCAATTTGCAGTACTTCAGCTTCTTTTGCTGCCCGTCTTCCCATCTCCTAGTCTTATTTCAAATGTCCCTCTTTAAAGCTTGAAAGAAGCACTACCTCTTCTCACACCATCTCATCTGGAAGCTGTGAGATGGACTTGGGCTCACATATAACAATGCAGCACCAAGCAGAAGGACAAAATGGGACCACCTAATGCTGCCAGGCATGACATTCACAAAAGAAATTTAAAACCGGGAAATACCATATCTTTCCTAAAGCTTTTCTTTCTTTTCTAGGCGTGCTCAGTTCACGGTCATTTATATAAACACAGGAAGAGCTCTGCTCTTAGGCAGAACGTAGCTAGTCACAGACCAAAGGGCTGTGTAGATCAGTGCCTAATCTCTGATGACGGCCAGAAGTGGATGTTTAGACAAAAAGTGCAAGAATTGCGCATGCAGTGTGCTCTGTTCCACAACATGTGCTCCCACATTATGGCAAACTGCGCTGTGAGGACCTTCTGAGCTGGAAATTGTATCTGGACCTTCAGATTTAGTAACTGTCAATGGATTGATGCCCCGGGAGTTAAATCTGGTAATTTACACATACAAGTATTTTTTAATATGATGTTTGTTCATTTCATTGGGTGCTTTCTAGTTCTTCTGGTGTTAGACACAATGAATTATTACTGTGTACCAAATCCACACCATTTAGGATCAAAATCCTCTCACGGTACCCCTCAGTCTTTTTTGTGAGAGAGTCCTACTCTAGTAGCTCCTGTTTAATGCCTTTTGCTGTGCCTGCTGCCATTCTCTGCACCTCCTCTAGTGCTACTATATCCCTGAGATGGGGGGAACCAAATGGCACGCAAGAGTCACTATGTGATAGATTCAGACAGTGCTGCAACAGTAGTTTCTGCTTTGTTTTCTATCCCAATTACCCCTCATCACAAACACTCCTTCAAAGGAGCATCTGCTCAAGTAACAGAGCCTGGGTGGAAGCTAGGCAATAGAAGATAGCAAAATAGTGGCTACTGTGGAGGAACAATTGACTCCGAGCCCAAGCAAGCATGCTCTGGCTGAGGGATATCTCCCTTTTGGTCTTCCACCCATGTGCAAGCTCTGAGCCACCTCCTTGGCAGAAGGGCAAGAAGGGGAGGAAGAACACTGCAAACACAACGACTTCTGGCTCAGTGAACCTGCAACAGTAGGCTGAGGTTAAGAGGCAGCTCAGCAGCTGTTTATCAGCTCTTTCAAGAACACGAATACCCTACTCCTAAGGCCTGCCAGCGGAGGGCTCAGGGTAAGGAACATGGCACCCAGAGAAGCAGAAGGTGATCCTACTGAGCTCAGAATAAAATGGCTGGGGGTTAATGGAGAACTGTGAAGTGAGCTTCGCCTGCTCAGATGAGATCACTCAAGCTTTTCCACAAGGAACTTTCATGCAAACAAACAAAAATTCCTCATGTCATTTGCCATTTTGTACATATTCTAAGCAATAATAACCCCTCACACTTTGCCTCTAACAAAGCCAATCCTACTGACCTTCTGGAATGACACATCTGAAGTGATGAACCCCAAGTTCTTATTTGTAATGATTCTGGACAATATGATCAGAAGCACAGAAAACAGAAATCCCTTTCTGACAATGACATAATACATTGCTCCTTCTGTAAGGAATCCTTTGGCAAAGCTTACCTGGCAAAACTGTGTATTAGCAAAGAAGAGGCTTTTTAGGAAGTCAGTGATCTGCAGATAGAGTCTGTGGTGATCCTCTGGATTTTCAGAAGTGCACCTTGCAAAAGCTGAACTGAAAATGGAACCAGATACTATATTTAATTCCCTGTTCCCTCATTTCTCCTCCTACTTACTTTCTCTCCTCCACATTTTATTTATAAATTAAAAAAGATTCAAATTGTTTTCAAGATGATTCTGATATTAAAGACAATAGCCGAGCAAGACAGGGAAGAGCGGAGGTAGACATATTGACGAGATATTGTCTAACAAATGCAAGGAAGATATGTAAGAACAGAGAACAGCAATACAAGAAACCAGTAACACAACAAAGAGATCCACTGATACACAACAGCTATAGTAACACTGTTCTGGGGAAAAGTATATATCCATTATAACAGAGAGCAACAACGGTTATTTGGTAGTGTATTTTGTAGGGTTGTTCAGAGGAACAGCTTTGACTTCCTTTGTGAAGTTTTTGAGTGAATGCAGTAACATGTGGTCATGAAATGACATATTAGCTATCACTAGCAGGTTTGTACTCAGGTAACAGGTAACTTTGGCAAAAAACTAAAAGATATTAATTCTGGACCTCACCTCTATATTCTCCTTGGGATTTTACAAAGTTCTGCCATCATGCCTCTGTCCAGAATTACAAGGCACAGAGTAATAGGGAAGGAAGGGAACAGGATAAATGTTGGCTACTGAATTACTAATCTAATTTGGGACCTAAAACAGATTGCAAAGATGATGGCAGTACATTGCAGTATTAAGGAATACTTAATCTTATTTTAAAAGCAAACAGCAATTGTGACCTAATAAATGTTATTTAATGGATACATATTTGTTAAGCTTTATTATGTATTTAAGTATATTCTGATTAACAGCCAAAACAACCTTATTTCCATTCATTCTGTTCTGGAAGTGCAAGGTCGAATGGTGGTGAAAGAGATTCACACTAAAGAACTCTCTAAAAATGGGATTTAAAAAAACAGATTAAAAACACTGTTTGCAAAGAGAAACAATCTTAACATAGACTAAGTAGCAAGAATGAATAAAAGATGAGTCATAATGTGATCCTCCTCTTGAGGAAAGCAACCCTTTTCTTTCTTTGGTCTACTGGGAAAAATCAAAGGCAGTGCCAGCTTTGTATCTGACATGTTCTCTTTTAGGTAACTCATCTGATCTGCAGAGGAAAGAGATGTTATTCTTTAATAGGTCTTGTGTTTTTCTGATGTTACTGTTCAGGTCAACCACACTTTAGCCTGATCACCTCCTTGTGATTGAATTAGGATACTTGAAAAAGGTAAGGGAGACAATGTTAAAAAATGATCATTTTTGTTTCATTAAATGAGAGTACAGTTTATGATTAGCTGACTTATCCAGGGAATGCCTTATGGTCCTCATAGACCGGGTAAGTGAGAGAGAGAGAGAGAAAAGGAAAACATTACAAATACTGTAATTTGAAAAGATGGAAAGCTATGCAGAGTGGTGAAGAAAATCAGAAGGACCCCAGTTATCCTGAAGTGATGGAGTGCTCTCAATAAGTGATTCTTACTGATTCTGCCATAAATACCTATTAATCATTTCACTTTTGCACTTTAAGAGACAATATTATTGTGAGCACAATTGCTGGAGGCTGCTATTCTAATCATTTCCTAAAAATTAGGTACAAAAAAGGAAGCTAGGCTATTGCCTTACTCCACAGCAAACTTGCCATGGAGTATTGACAGTGGGCTATTAACTTAACTGTCTAGCAAAAAGGGTGAGTTTGTAATTTACCTCTGGCTAGACATTCCCTGAGTCTCGCTTCTGTCAAGGAAACCAGCAGCAACATCAAACGCATCTTCAAACATTACCTATCAGAGAAAATACTTCAGATGTCAACATATCCAGCCACCTAAAAGTTTTCCCTAGGGCACCATTTTTAATAATGAAGTCTTTAAAAGCATGATATTCTTTCCTTCCATTTAACATGTACGTTTATGGCTAGAGTAAACCAAGAGGGTTTTGTGGAGACAGGAATAATAAGGAATAACTGTATTTAATGACTAGGAACACAAGGTTAGTCCATTCCCTTAGGCCTGTGCTTCAACCTCTAGGCATTAGACTTAACATTACATGGCCCCCCAAAAAAATCAGTAAAAACCATTAATTGTATCAGTGCTTTAGAGACTTAACTGTGGGCTGCTGCTTATGGCTAGAGATCTCAGCTGTACCAGCCAGTCTCCCCAAATCTGATTCCAGTGTGCGACTTGGCTTACAAAGGAGTTTGGGTGCTCCCTGTGACAGACCGATAAGCTCATTAGTTCACTCTGCCATAATGCAGTTCACACATTTTCTGTGCCAGAAAGTACTGTACATGGAACATCCCCATGACATTTCCTAAGGAGGTCAGCAATATGAGTTGCGTCCTGTGACTCAAAAAGAACTTGTCAATGCAATTTACTTATATGCTGAAAGTGGACATCTGTCCCTCCCTTGCAGCTAATAAAATTACACACATGTCGTTGAGCAGCTAGTTGCTTAAGTAATCAGTGCTCCAGGAACAGTTTACAAAGAGTTGGCTGTTATTTCATCTCTTTTCAACAAATGCCCTGATCTACTAAGTCACTGACTTCTTGGCTCTGCAGAGGTGCATGGCACAGGCAGTCATTAGCCCTGTAGCACTGGAACTGGTCTACAAATACTTCCTCTTTGCTATCAAGTTCTTTGATGACAAAAAACACCCAACCCAAAACACAGCAGGCCTTGGCAAACTGGGTATTCCTTCTGGATTTAGCTCATCTGTGCTCCTTGGAGAGTTTGCAGAGCACAGTAACGGTATAATTCTTGTTCTTGCTCCCTCCCCCTGGAGCAAGTTAAAGCAAATTTAACTGTTACTTAGCACAGAAACTCTACAGGTCAGTGGAGACTAGCAGGATTACTACCACTGCACTCCTATAGCTTGCTGTGTATCTTACCAAGAGAGAATTTGGTGCAGACATTTACTCATAGACTGCTTATTGTCTCCACTTACACATTCTTGGTCTTGGGAAAGCTTAATTACAACGACTGTGTTTCCAATTAAAAGCTGCAGAGCCAATTAGCATCTGAAGGCTTGGAGTTTCAGAGGCAGACGATGTAGATGTACTGAGCACTTACTTCCTCTGGTGTGGAGACTGAGGAACCACTGGCTTCCTCACTGTTACCTCGGCTGTCCCTCACACTACCTTCAGTGCACGCTGGCTCTTGGCAAGCAGCCTTAGGATCCATGAGAAAATCTCTCTGGCTACAGTACTGCAAGATGCTGTCTCTCCTTTCTTCAGAAAGCTCTTGCCAGAGGTGGGAAATAGCTGTGGAGACCTCAGGAAGAGGCACCTCCTCAGTGCAAACAATTCCATGCTCTATCAGCAGGTCCACTGTGTGCTTATAAAAATACAGGTATCTGTAATGAAAGGAAAGGGAGCATCTCTTAAAAGCAGGCTATGAGGCAGCCATCTGCTGCAAATCCGCAGGAGACTGGGGAGTAGCTCTGATTCATAACTACTACTTCACTGATTCCCGCCTCTAAGACTTCACACCATTACTGAAGGTTGCCCAACACTGTTTGAAGATTTTAGCAACTCTGTTCTGCCAAGATTTCATCTGCAAAAGGCAGGCTGCAGCCACAGCCTCAGCAGGACTGCCTCACAACAGAAGATCCAGGCGCTGCAGGCTGTACTTGTTGCACAGGCAAACCTCATTCTGGCATTTAATAAATTTTGAGTTACTTGCCTTTATATCCCGAGGCTTTCACACTGTAACTCACTTTTTATACTTTTACTGGCACCGCACTACACTTAAGAGCCTTGGCTGAGGTCATATCCTGATGTATTAGGTACTATACACACAGATAGAAAGAGACTACCCCAGGCCTGGATGCTCTGACTTAAATAAGCATGGGAGCTCAATTTCCTCCATTTTACATCTGAGGAAACGCATCCCTAAGACTGACTTCTATGCAGTCTGTAGTGAAACTGGTAACGGAACATAAGTGTTGCAATTTCATCCTGGTGACTAAATCGCAGAACGAGCCTGCTTCTTCTGTTAGGACTGTGTGGCACGGTGAACCAGGGATAATAACGTCTACTTTGGAAAGCAGCACCGAAGGTTATTTTACATTAATTAAACGCTTAGAGTTTCTCAGATGAAAATAACAAGATCAAAGGAGTACAAACCAAGAGTTCTATAAACAGCAGTCATTGTTACTAAGTTTGGGCTCAAAATGATTCCTTGGAAGATGTCCCAAATGAGCACACTTCCTGATTAACTGAACAGTATTGCATGAGAAAGTAACTCAAAAGAGTTCAGTCTTCTTTTTTTTTTTTTTTAAATATTTGTTCCAGCAAACCGATATTGAAAATCTTAAGATAATTCTGCACACAAGCATAAACATGTTTAAACTCCAGTTTCCGTACTCTGGAGTACTTTACACCATTGCTGGAGACAAAATACCAGAAGGGGAATAAGCGTTCTCATGTAAGGTATTGCGCTCACTAAGGATTCTGGATGTCTAGCTCCAAACAAAGGATCTGGAGTTTCTCAGAAGAATATGAATCACCATTAGACTGCTTTGCTGAAGAAATTAAGCTTGAACCATGACTCAACTATTTTCTTCCCAGCTGGGAGGAGACAACCACATTTTGCACTGGGCAGAGTACTGTGTAGTCCTACCATTGTAGCTCCTGCTGCACTTGGAAAAAAAACCCAGTCCATTGAAGCTCAAAGCATTTCTGATGCTGCCCAAATAATGTGATTAGATGATCACCAAAAGGCTGTTATTTTCTTTGCTGAAGAGTCCCTATCGTTTCACGCCTGTTATAAAGGATCATTTTTTGAGAAGAATTAGCTATGAACCAGCTGCAGTCTGCCATAAGACTGTAAGGATAAGTGCCAGAGTCAGCATAGTACAGGCCCTGGTCTACCTTGTCAGTGAAGAAAGGGAAAGTCAGGTGTTTACGGCTCTGTCGTGCAGTCTTTGATGAAGTAGAGCTTACTTCCCCCAGAAAATCTTGATTCAGCACATTTCAAGGTCTTGTAAATGATACCTTACTACAGTCACCTCTGATTCTCACAGGAGCAAAAGCAGGAACTGTAGCGGGAGGCTGGTGCCATCTGCTGGCACAGCTGCAGTCTCATTTTGACGAAAAACTCAATAATCCAAGGGAATTTTATAAATAAGCACCAGTTCAAAGCAAAAGAGAAGAAGGAACTGCAGAAGTTTTTGTTTATGGCAGTGACACTGTGGAAGAGGATGTGGATCCTCCTGCACTGCATATTCTTAACTCTGGAATGGTTAGGGTGAAATCGACTCTGCTTGATGGTACAGGATAGATAAGACATCTGTTTCTCAAATCTTTACAATGAAATCATCATTCATCCTTTTGGAAAAGCATCCATGACCTCTAAGTACCTCCTAGTGCTGTCTGACAGCAAGGGGAAAAACGTGATTAATAAGGTACTCAGTCTTAAGATATCAATAAATTTGAAAAACCCAGTAATTTTACTATTACAACCCCAGACTAAAATACATGGACCACTGACATGAAAACAGTGGTCTTTTTGATTTTTAGGTTCTGCATCAAGTACTTAGAAGCTGATTCTAAAGGTGGTTACAGACTTGCATCTACTAGCTATGTGTAACACACAAGTAAGTGTTTAGGTTCCCCTCCTCCCTGCCATGTTGCAGACATTTTGAGGAGTGCTTTCTGATATCTTCTAGACCACTGCTATTCTGCAACCTGAGGAATACATGATCTTCCCTGGTTGCATCCAGCCTTACCCTGCTGATCCCACAAAAAAAGTACTCCAAGCTGCCAGGAGCTAAGGGTCTATTTCTGGAAGACACATCAGTGCTCAAGCTCCTCGTAACAATGGCATTAGAGGCAGGATGAACATCACCGTGGGGGAAAGTATCTGCCTACCTCTGGTTCCTGCACCTCCCCAGACTCCTGAGAATTTCATCTGGTGCAACAATTCCTACATTCCTAAAATCTAGCCCCATTGCAGGGATACAAATTGATAGTGGTACTGATACCACAAACACACAGGGACACACACCTGCATAAATCACTCTGGATTAGTAACCTCCTATTTCACCTGAGCTTGCCTGTTAAACCACTACTGTTAGCAGGTATGTTGCATCTTACTCTGCAAGCCATCTGGACAGCGGTAAAGCATGGCCACACAGGGACTGACAGACCGGAAAGAAAATTTTTTCTCTTGAGGACAGGTGGAAAACCCTCAGGGATTTTCCAAAGCCTGGAGAACTGGGGGCTGCTATGATGCTGGGAGTCCATTCACATGCAAGTCACAGGCAAGGGACTTGGGAGGTGCTCAGCTTCATCACCAGCAGGGCTGCACAAACAGCACTGACTGGATGCACGGTGTTAATGCAAACAAATTAAAAAACTCAAGGCAACGTGGAGTGCACCTACCGTTCAAATTCCACCAGATCCGGGGATGAAGTGTCTGGAGACTGAACAAATTCTGGCTTCCCATCCTCTTCCATTGTTTGTTTTTCACATTCTTGAATCAAATACCAGATGGTAGAGTCACTCTCACTCACAGCTTCCGAGGCTGATGTAGTACTGGAAAGAACACACAGGGAAAAAAGCCACATGAACAACTTTTCAACTGGATTAATAAGGCCCTTGTCATGGTCAGTCCAGAGTCCAGGGCCATTCTTCCCAAGCCAGCTTTCTTCTCCTCCTCCTTTTACTTTTCAGGAGACTGAGAAGTCCTTGGTGGAGATGAGCTACATAGAAGGGAAAGGAAATACAAGCACCGACTGGAAATGAGACCAACAACATGCTTAGAATGTTGGTGTACTGTACGAGATTACAGGGGTCCAGGTGAAATCTCTTCATCTTTTTCTCATGATGAAAGGCCTCAGCTTGGAAATTCAATAACAATGACAAAGAGGTTCAGAGATGTGGGATGGAAGCAAGTGCAAAGCATTATCATCTTTCCTTGATTGGTATAAGCCCTTACCTGTGATTGCTGAAGTGTCTCTTGACATATTCCTCCCTGACTTCCTCCAAGCTGGACGGGTTCCCATCCTCCAGACTGAAGGACCCTGTTGTCAGCAGAAAGGTTACTGTCACATCCATGGCACTTTTGGCTTCCCTCTCACCCTCAGCCCCAATCAAACAGAATAATTTCAACAACTGGTCCTTCATGAGCCAGAGCTTTTCATTAGGCAAAAATGATGTGAAAGGAGACACCTCTGCCTCTCCTACAATGTAACTAGCAATATTGGGAGTTTATGATCATTGAGGAACTTAGAATCAACGCCTTCTTCCTAATGTTGGTCTGACAGAACTGATGATGAGAACAACCAGCAAATCAAAGTTCAAGCACCAGTCAATACAGTATTTTGTGGTTGCCACATAATGAGCAAATTGCCTGTAAAAAACCCTGACAACCAACCCGTGATTCACAAACAGTACGAACTGTACATATATGCAAGTAAATACAAGGGGAAGTTTACCTCCAAACTCTCCTCAACCAGCTTCACTGCTTGTGATCCCTTCAATTTTGCTCTGTCAAACTACTCCTTCTACCTATGACTGACTTTTATGGGTTATCCAAGGATGTGGGTTCAGAGGAGATTGCTCATTTTAAGCACTGGGACTTTTAATCGACCAAATTATTGGAGGTGCAAGTTGCATGAATAGCAATGTTTTTTTCTAGCTGACAGTACCTTAGACACTTGAAGGGACATAAAAATATATCCAAAGTCTCTACCCCATCAGCCCCCAATCCTACTTGCTGCCACTGGAGGCAGTGGCCAGCATCAGTAAACAGAAGGCATGTTGGTGAGGGCTTGAAGCCCCATAGCGGGAGCTGCCTCAACTGCTGACAACACATGCTAGACCAGCGTGACGCACGGGTCGCAGGCGGTAACGGAGAAGTGCATGAAGACAACCTGCCAAGCTGAAAGAAAACAAAACCGCAGCATCCCTCTCACCTGTTTCTATCGCAGTAAATTCTTAACTAGAGGCTTCCATTTCCTATACTAGGAAATCAACAGCTTCTCTGTCCTTCTCCTTAACTCACACCGGAGCCTGCTGTTCTGAAGTTTAAGCTCTGGCTGTGCTGACTCGCAACACTGGGTGCTCGTGATGGCTGTGACTCGCACTGCACCATGTCGCTGCGGCTGGGAAGTGCACACATGCTCCTGCAGCCTCTCAGTGGGAGCCCAAGCATGCAGCCTGGGAACCCATGCCAGCCCCACACCTGCTGGGGGTGAATCGGCAGCAGGGTGACAAGGGCAATCTGCCTGAACTGTCTGCTGCCATGGGATAGCAGGAATTACTTGTTTCCTTCCTTCACCTAGGCTGGGGAGGGGGTAGAAACGACTGAGAGTCAGGGGGGGATTTCTGAGGTGCAGTGCCTCGTGAGTTGATAGACTTTTGTGCTATCCCTTGCTTATTGCTACAACTAAAGCCACAGCTGGCTCTAATGCTTTAATGGGCTCAGCCGTGTACCGATCTGTCTCTATTTAACAAATAAATAAAAAACAAGTCCAGGCACTCTGTCGAAGACAAATACTTGCATACAGTACCTTTCATCTTCAGCAAAGAACCCAAGGTTTGCTCCAGCTTCTGGATAGATTTCTTAGCCTTACGCAAAACCTGATACTAAACATAAGAAGAAATCAGAACTGATTGCTCTCTGCTCTGACTAGATCAATGTTTTAACATGCCTTGGTTGTTTTCTTCACTTTTCCTTCATTTTGACCTTCAGTTATCTTGATGTCTCTGTGAAAACAACTGTGTTGTTTCACCAGCTACCCTTATCCACATGAAAAGGGGAAAGAATTAATACCAGAGCAAACTTAAATACAGAATATAAATATTTGGGTATATATTATGCAATAGATACACATAATACCCAGTCACATAGACATTTGCTACTTAACTCTCATCTTCTTTCATCAGCAACTGGTCTTGTTTGGATCGTTCTCTTCTTGGAATATGTCCAGAAAAACCATGCTGTGAAGTCTTGTTGGATATCTACCAACTTTAGGCATAAGACTTTACTAATAATTTCCCATGATAATTTTGCTAGGAGAAGCCTTTGCCATGTTCTACTCTCAGTTACACTGATGTAAACTGGAATAACTTAAGTGCTGCACATCATTCCTTCATCATTTATAGCAAGCATAACTGAGAACATATAGCCAATACATTTAAACATACATATCTCAAAAATATTTCAAGATTTATGTGATTGGTGAGACCATCCATGGTCATCTTAGACAGGATGTCTACCTTGCAGAGCTTTCAGGCTGGATATTTTAGCCAGACACAAAGCACTAGGATTACAAGTGAACTTCTGTATTTAGGCTCTTGAAGATATTCATCTTCTTTGGCCCCCAAAAGTCACACAAGGGGCACATGATACTATGAAAAAGCAATTTTAAGAATTAGTATGTGAAGACAATCCTCTCGGACTAGACAAAACAAGTATCTATTTAGTCTTGGCTTCTGAGATCATGGTGACTTCAGCTTAACTTGCATCTTGTTCAGAACATGGTACACTGAACTCTTACCTCAAACTGCATGAGAGGTAAGGGGCTCAGCAGGCACAAGCCCCAAATAGCAGTATTTCGCATGTTCAGAGCCTCAAAGCCCTTTATAAAAACAATTCCTGTCCTAACAGTCATTACCCTCTCCATTTTACAAACTGGAAAACTGAAAGTAACCAATCTAACCAAATGAACCAGTGGCAGAGTTGAGGATAAAAGGACTCCTGTTTATTCCTCTGCCTTGAGCATGGTAATATCCATCTTTTCAGCATTTTGGGTCAATTTCATCTTTATAAACAATTTTGTTTTGATTAAATAGTTTCTTAGTTTAGTAGAGACCAATAAACAGTACTGGTGGTTGTTTTTTCCCTGACCTATTTTTCCAGGGTGTTTTAAAGACAGAGTGCACCTCATAAGGCTGAATGAATTACTCCCTCCCCTATAACTTCTTCTGTCCCTAAACTCACTATTCTGATTTCATAGCAAAATGCTGTGAAATCAAGATAAGTTCATCACGGGATCCCTCGGTTTGTTTCTGAAACACTATAAAGAAGCCGCAAAGCTATAAAGAAGCTGCAAAAACCCTGTAAGAGAAGGGCAGATAAGCCACATGATAAACCCATGACCCAGAGACTACAAAGTGAACAATTTGCTCACGCTGAGCTGGCAGCTTTAAAGTAAAAGGGAACCAGGAAAGCTGCACACAGTGAAATGACACACACATTGGCACCCGTAAAGATACAGTGGTTATCCTAGCAAACCTGGTTCAATTTAAACATGTCCATGTATAATAGTGATATATAGAGAAGTACAGTCACTGCTTCGCACCTTTGAGGCTGAGTTGTCCGACTGGGATAAAACAGCTTCCCGCAAGCTGCTGAAGAGTCTTGCCAGCATAGCCCGGTGGCGTGCCTGTGACAAGCGCCGCTTTGCCACGCGGGGTTCTACCTCTTGCAGGTGTGTCAGGGGATTGGGACTCACTCTGGCATGTGTCTTCCCACAGCCTCCAGCTGCCTCCATCAAAAGCTGCAATGTAACATTTATTTATACTGAATAAATATATAAGTGAAGAAATCTTAGAGCCTGTGTAGTGGACAGAGAAAAAAGTAAAGTTCAGGGTGACTGACAAGGGCACTCCAGCTCATTTTTCTGTAGGAAATCATGGAGTTTGAAGCCTTCTTTGCCTGAGGGATGCCATCGGTAAGTACTGACTAAAACCTAATCTACCACTAACGATAAACTGCATGGCATGAAACGCAGCCGAGACAAGCCTCCCACTGCCTGCACCCTTCCCTGCAAGGATGCTCCATTTCCATGGGCTATCCAGGGCTCGGCTTCACAAGGCGCTGAGACTCCTCAGCTCCCCCCGATGCTACTACAAGACAGACTTCTTCACAGCATCAGAATTTTTTCCCAATTAACCCCGACATCGGAGCAGGCAACGATACCAGACATATACGTGTGTGCGAGGGCCAGATCCACGCCCAGCCGGGCCGGCTGCAGCCACCCCGCCAGCCTGACAGAGCCCAAGGCGCCCGCCTGGGGAAGCCCTTCCCGGCAACCGGACCGGTGCCCCCCACCCCGTCACCGACCGCAAGTACGGCCTGGAGGTAAGAACGCCCGCCCCTGCTGTTTTGTCTGCAGCCCGGAGAGGAAGCCCGCGTGGGCCCACACCGGACGCCTCCGGGGATCGATCCCGCCCGGCC
>WAAD01035986.1:0-25377 GCA_013389945.1 Fregata magnificens | reverse complement strand
GTTCCGCGGTTCCCGGCCAGCCGCCCCGCGCCGGCGGTCTGCTTGGCCTGTCCCAGGCTGCCGTCTGTGGACCTTACGTCCGACCTGTAAACCAGCAGATGTTTCTCAGCTTCGTGCCGAGAGGAACGGAGGAGACGCGGGTGCGAGAGGGCAGCGGCAGGAGGGCGCCTCTTTCCCTGGATCTTTTCTCGGTCGTGAGACTTATCCAGCGGCTTTACAGCTCTGCTCCTTAGTTTGGATGTTTTAAGTACTAGCTACCTTGCTAGATGTGCGGGCGCAGAATTTGCCAGCCTTGAAAATACAGTTTTAGTCCTTTGTGCGAGTTTCATGTTCCTGTGGCAGCGGTTCTGAGCACTGAATGTAGTGTTTCAAAGGGTCAGATTTTTCTTTAACCAGCAGTACAAGCACTACCTTTATCATTCATAAAACACGTTGCTTTTATTTTTAAAACACCAGCACTTTGCTAATGTTTAGAGGTAGGCAAACAGTTGATTTAATTAGGATAATATTGTCCAAGACAAAATTAAGAAGGGTCTGCTGGGGTCACAGACTTCTATTGCCTTTATCTGTAGGAAACCACAGAGGTAGAGGCTGGATGATGTCCTAAGACATTAACTGATGAGGGGAGAGCAAACCACATATTAAACAACTTTGGTAGTTGAATTTTATATAGGGTGCAGATTTTTTTTTTTTCCTGATGCCTGTCTTGGCCATCAGAAATCACTGAACTAAAAATCTATTCCCACACCACCATTCTGCCTTATTAATGTTACAGAAATGATTTTCAAAGATACATAACGACAAAAGAAAAGTTCTGTTGCAAACTTTTATGCCTGCCTTGTTACTAGATGATGTTATTAAAGATAAAGGTACTTCAAAGATTGCAGTACAACAGATCTTTCTTCTTCTTTCTGTTGGCTAAATACAGTTTTTTTCCTTTTAGTCTAAAAATAATACTATTTTGCAGGTGCTGCACTTGAGTTTTCAACATTTAATCACATTATTCCTGCTTCTTCATTATCAACTGATTTTTAAAAGAAGTGGAAATGTTTTGCTTACATGCAAAAAACCACACCAACTGTGTTTAACAAAATGTGATCCTTTTGTCAAAATCTGTTTGGCTATGTTCTTTCATGTTTCTTTCTTTTTTTATTTGAAAGGTGCTGCAGAGTGGAAGAATGCTAATACAAAATGGAGAGTGTTTCCCAGATTAGGAAAATAGCTAACGTATAAGTGCTGGATTGTAGTAGTATTTGTGCAGTTAAAGCTTCTCAGCATTAAGTTACAGAAAGTCTCTTGTGCCGGAAGAGCCCTCACGTGACTGCAGTTGTCTCCGTTTTGCCCTCTTTAGGTGGATAAGATAGTGGACCAGCTGCAGCAGTTTGTTCAGAGCTACGATCTGGCTGCCCTGCGGGATTACTGGAGTTATCTGGACCGACGCCTTTTCAGCCGTTTGGAAGATGTGTACCGGCCAACAGTGAACAAGCTGAAAACCAGCTTATTCCGATACTACCTCATCCATACTGTTCAGGTAGTGTTTGATTTTTAGACTTCTGTTTTAAAAAGATCTTGGCCTCTGAAACCAGAGCAATGAAATACCCTTGTGAGCCTCTGACAGGCTTGGTGGGTAAGGGACTAGCAATTCATGTGTCATGTATCAGGACTGTAGTAGAGAGTTTGATGTAGACTCACATGACAAGCTTGTAAGCAGGATAGGGAAGCTCAGATGAGAAGGAAATACGGTTAGCTGGGAGCAGGATACTTGCACTTTGACATGAAGGCAGGTCCCCCTCAGACAGGATGGCTGTACTGCTAGCTCAGTCCTGCTCAGCCTTTGTTGATAACTTGGATACCGGGAGAGATCACAAGGTTCGTAAACACCTCCTTGTGGGGCATTGCCATGAGAACAGAGGAGGACAAGAACAGTGCTCAAAGCAGTCTTCATAAGGTGAAGAAACAGGCAGGAAAAAGCCCCAGGCACCTGTAGGTAGGAGTAGTCAGCTGCTCCGGTGCAGAATAAGGAACGGTTGAGCTGGCAGCAGCAGTGCAGGGAAGAGCCTTACTGCAGCGTTGGGGATCAACAGGCAGGATTGTCTGTATTCCTTCCTCTCTAACCTGCTGGCAGGACTCAGCCAGTCCTCCCAGGCACCACAGTTCTTAAAGCATCAAGGGAGTTGGAGGGCCCAGAAGAAAAAAAAGGTGACTTGGAGTTGGTGGAGTTGAGTTTTAGTTTATAAGAGAGGGGAGAAGTGGGCTTCAAATCCGTATAAGGTGATGTGGGAGAGAAAATGAGTGAATGTGTTTTGTTTGCTTTGAATAGAACAGAAAATAATGCTCTTAAAATGGAGCAAAGATTATCTTGTTGAAACCCTGGGAAAGTCAGTTGACTATATGACACAGGGTGGGCTTTGGCCAACAGAACAGACAAATACCTGTCAGGAATTCTTGTTTCATTTCTTGCCATTTAGAAGTAATGTTTCCTCCTTGATTCCATTCCCTCACCGAAAAATCTTAAATGATGAGTGTTGGTGGAGGAGTCAAAATCTAATGCATGGTTCTGGAAGTGTGTTTTGTTTTGCACTGTGCTTACCCTGAGGCGTGACTTGTCCTGTCTGAGTAATGTATCAGATGGGAACATTTTCAGGCTACATCTGCTGTAGACTTGAGTAATTTGAAGTATACTTTGGTCCTGTATACGAATGCTCATGTCTTACGTCAGTGCACAAACTGCGCTGATTTAGCTGGAAATCGATGTAAGTGATGAGTTCGATTTGCCTCAGCCTTTAAACAAGACTGTGGCGACTAGAAAGAAGGTCGGATTAAGTGCATTTGTGAGCTTCTCCTAGCATATTTGAGATTCTGTTGTTCCTAGATGAATCTGTTAACTCTAACCACTTGCTCTGTTGGGTGGTGAAAGTAGTTGGTAGTGTGTTCATAACACAGAGCAAATATTCCTAGAACCCATGTGGTGGCATGAATGGAAGCATGAGCCCTGTTCTTCTTGCTGTGTTTCAGACCGGCCGCAATGACAAGGCACAGGAGTTTTTCCTCAAGCAGGCCTCCGAGCTCCAGAACCAGGCGGAGTGGAAGGATTGGTTTGTCCTGCCCTTCCTCCCTGCCCCAGACTCCAACCCCACCTTTGCCACCTATTTCTCACGCCAGTGGGCAGATACATTTATTGTGTCTCTGCACAATTTCCTGAGTGTCTTATTTCAGTGCATGCATATCCTTTTTTTGCGACTAGTAGTTAAATCTCCCTTGCCCTGGTGTTACGCTTACTATTAACAGTGGTGCCAAGAATATACTATTACAGAACTTGCTGCTTTCAGGTGATTGTTTAGAGCCAAGACTTAATAGGAAGCTGGTGTTTACCAGAGGATGTCGGAATAATTATTGTTCAATTATCTGATGATCTGTTATATTCCCTGGGCACGAACAGTTGTGGTTGTTGCTAATGCTGAACTCATCCCTATGCCAGTGACTAGAAGTCTTGTACACACCTTGTTCTGAAATGCTTTTCTTCTTTGCTTGGCATAGTACAAAACAGGCGTGCAACCTTGGGTCATAGTCTATAACTGAAGTAGCATCTCCTGTTAGACCCTTCTCTGGATTCATATGGTCACAATGTTGTCTAGTGACAGCTCACTGTGATAGGGCAGTTCAGCGTTGGCAGAAATAACAGCTTTTGTCCCACACTACTGAGTTCTGACCTTGTTTGTTTGCTGATGGGCAGGTTTACACTGCAGCTGCAATACAGCTCATCTTGAACTGTTTCTTCAGTGTACACTAATGCAGTAACATAACCTGTCTTGTCCTCCACTTCTGACATGTAAAAAGGAAGAATCTAAAAATCCTTGCAAAGCCTATGTGAAATAGTGTGTGCAACAGTAAAGTACAAAGAAAGTACAAAGTTTGCTTAGGTAACTAAGCTGTTACTAGTATTCTGGCCTTGCACATAGTTCTTCCTAGTAGTATGGACTGGGCAGCTTTGCTATCTTACAGGCAAATGGCCGATAGGAAGTGCTGGCTTTTAGAATTAAGCCAGGTGCACACAAGTTCTTGCCTTGGTTTTCTTTAACATTTCTCACCAGTTCCAGTCATTTTGAACTTTGAAGCTGAATGCCTCAGGAGCAGTCTCATACAAGAAGAAAATGAATCTTTGCGGCATAAGGTCAGAACTGAAGTCACTCTTTAGTTGTTGACTGTATGAGGCTGTGAGTTTTGTAAAATTGGTTCCATCCATTCAAGAAAGTTGTAACTGTTCAGTTCAGTGCAGTTATTCCAAGGCAGATTCTTCTGTAAGTCCTTTGTTATTTTGGTTTAGCTTTCAACTGTCTCCAGCAAACTTAGAGTCACGATCATATTGTGAGATGTCTGTTTTGGCTATTACTTTCCTTCCACTGGAGGTGACTGTCCCTCTCCCTATGCTGTCTGACAGGTGGCTGGATACTGTGCAAACTCCTTTCCTGCTACGCTGCAAAGTCAAGACAAGCTGAAACTAGTGGCAGGTTAAGTGCATATATGGCTGACTTTGCATGGAAACCTATGAATAGCATTCAGTCACTTCCAGACTTTAGCTGATGGAGCAATAGGAACATGCAATAACTTCTGGCAAAGAGGCAGAAACCGTTACTTCGGAAATGGCCACTTCACCATGGTTGAAGTGCACTTAAAGCAATTCAGATGAACTAATGGAAATGTTGTGAATGTCTGTTTCCTCACTCTAGACCTTACAGTAAACTGTAAGAAGGGCTTACCAGTTCAGACAAAATGTTTCCCAGCTCCATGTCTTGTTTTTGACTGTATCATCAGCAGATGCTTAGAGAGAGGGTGTAAGAATATATAACACGGGTAGGTCCTTTCCCAGTATAATTTCCTATTAGAGAGATTGGGGAAATCTACAGTTTAAGAACTTTCTAAACTACTGATTGCATGTGGATGATCACATACAAATGGGAAGCCTTATTCATGTGAGCAGGACTCTAGTTTCACTTCCTCAAAAATACCAAGTAAAAGCTCTCTCTGTGTGAATACTTAAGTAAAATAAGTTTTGGGCTTACCTCCTGTGTTACAAAACATTATGTTGTATGTTGTGCTTCCTGCTTCAACTGTTTTGGTAGCTGATCAACACTGTTCCTTTGTCCTAAAAATGCTGAAGTAAAATAGAATAACTGATTTCAAAAAGGAGCCCTTTTTTGAAAGAAAAGCGAAGTTTGCCACCGTGTACTGTATGGAGTCAGTGGATCAGGCAAACTTTGACAGGAGGGTTCTGCAAAGATGGTCAGTGAATAGGGACAGCAGGATAAGGTATGTTTTGAAATAGAGCTCTTTTATTTCCTCCAATTTTGTAGTCTGTACTTTTAGTCAAATTAAAGCTGTTTTTTGCTTGTGATACGTTGATTAGTATCACTTACAGACTGCATAAGCGTTCTCTGGCAAATAGGCAGAGGTAAAACATAGACTTGCCTTTTTGGAGAACTGCTCAGGTCAGAAAAGGAAGCAGCTACCTTTAGAACATAGGTTTAAAAAATGATGTGAATAAATATTGAATTTGATGCTAGTTGAAATTAAGTAGTGATTCTGATTTCACTGTTGAAAGAATGCAAATACATGAATAGCAAGCTGGATCTCTAAAGCTCCTTTTTCTTCTTGTAATTTCTTTCCTTTAATACTATGATAAAAGGAAAAAGAAGAATTATATCTGAAAAACAAATGTGCGGAAACAGAAGAGCCTGAGGAACTCTTCATGTGAACAAGAGTCACCCACATAAACCACATTCGTCACAGAAAGCTGCATCCTGAGGTTCCTCTCTGCTAAAGGGGAAAAAGAAAAATGTCTCTTTCTCTATCATGTGGACATAAATCTCGCTGTCATGCTTGGGAGAGCTGGGCAGGGTGTGGAGCTGGATTTCAAGGTGACCTGATGGCGTTGGCCTCAGTGCACTCTGCCAGCTCACCAAAGCCTTGGCTGTGGGAAGATTACCTTCTAGGCCCAGTGCCCATACATCGTTACTGCCAGTCACATGCATTGCCCTGGCCTTGAACTGCCTGTATGAAGTGGCTGATCAGCTCTGGCCTGGCTGGCTCTCATTTCCCAGCACCATTAATGTCCCTACAGCAACAGCCCACGGAGAGGAGTAAAGGGTTTTAAGTAGGCTCCAGTTTCGTTTGTGTGAAGTACTGATTGTTTTGACTAGTTGGACTAATGTGGTGCTCAGCCAGTCAGAGCGGCTTTCTTCCCTCCCCACCCTTCTAGAGCTGTTGAAATAAAAGGAGTAAACAACTTCAGCAGGTGGGAAGGAGGTGAATCTCAGTGACCTTCTGTTTACTTGGCTTTCTTCTCTCGTTGTAGCTGTTTGCTTTGCAGGCTGAATCTTCCCGCATGAAGAAAGAGGAACTGGAGGTGGAAGAAGCAGTTGTGCATCACAAGTTGCCTGCATATGTGGCCAACATGGATCGTCTAGGGGACTCTGAGCTGTGAGTGTCTGCAGGGGGGGAGCTGGGGACAGGCTCTGCTGCTTTTATTGGGTCAGGGAGGCTCCTGGAGGGTCATTTCCTTGTTCCCTGCCCTGGGAATCAATGCAGAAGGTCACCAGAATTTCTGCCTGTATGTCTTAAGTAGGTTTAATGGGAGAATTCATGATGGGCATCTCTCCTGCCATTTGGGAGAGAGATTCTTGCCAATTGGTGAGAACCCAAGCACACATGGAAGTGATTCTGCTCTGCTCTCAGCATTACACCAAGGTGTTCTGGGCAGCCAGGGCACTGCTAGCAATACAATATCCTGAAGTATTGCTCAAATGAAGTGGATTGTGTCTTGACTCCTGTTTTCTTTAGTGTCTGCGGTGCAATAGGTGGGTGCCCTGTGTTGTTTCATAGACACTGTTACTGGATGACCCAGAGGGGTCATTGTTACGCAGAGATGCTTTCTTGCTTTTGCAGTGAAGGGAAAAGGAGTTTCTCTTCCAGGAGACTCAGTTATGCACAGAATTCCCCATAAACTTGCTGCAGTTAAAGTGTGTTTTATGGCTACATCTATTGTATTCCTATCTGTGGAAACTAGGCAACATACACAGTGATACACCTTGTTTAATTGTTATTTAAACTCTTCTTTTTCCCCCAGTACATAGTTATGCAAAGCAAGTCTGTGTGTTTGAATTCATTGTGTTATTGAGATTTTTTTTTTTCTTTTCTTTAAAAGGATCTGAAAGCAAACATAGCTTAGCCACAAGGTATTAATAGCACTGCTGGAGCTCTGACTTTCTCATGTGCTTCTTTCACTTCTATTCAGACAGGAGGAGGATTGATCAAATTATTCTGCTGACAATGACAAATAGAAGTTGTAGCAGAGACCACACACACAGTCTTTGTTTTAGTCTAAAAGTTGTCTGATTAAATAGACTTAAGTGTCTGGTGAACTATCTTGATAACTGCTGTACACGTTCTGCACAGGCCAGGCTACAGAGTTCAATTTGAGATTTTGGGGGGAGGGGGGGGGGCAGTTTTTTTGGTTTAACTACTCTGTGTGGAAAGCCCTGATGTTTGTCTGCACACATGGGGGAGAAGGATGTGAGGGATGGGATAATTTATTCCCATATTCATTTTTGTCCATTTGTATTAGAAAAACTTGCCTTAGAAGTGGCATTTCTTGTGTGTGCAACTTGTCTCTTAGTCTGGGGGCTGGTTCTGGTTGCATTTTCCATGCCTGTGCTCAACCCAAAGCCCAACTTCAATACAACAGTTCCTTCCTAGAAGAGAGGATAGACACAGTGAAGGTGATGTTTCCCCTTCCTCTGGGTGCTGCTCTGCTCTCAGAGGAAGCTGTAGCAGAGTGAGGTCAGACAGTTATGTTCTGGGAGGCAGCTGCTGCTCTTGGTATTGTGGGCTGAGAAGGGAGGTGTGTGTAATCATAGAAATGGACCTAAACTTTCTTATTTTCTTTGGGTCCAGTTTCTGAGATGTTGAGGGCCGGTGCTTTAAAATTGCTGAACATGACTTGCTGAATATCTAAGGGTGTTCAGTGAAACACTGGATATGGAATGCCTCTCGAAGTAGGTCTGTTTTATGTCTTGAATTGGGAATCCTGGCTAAGTTCTTTGGAAATCTGGATTCCCCTGCCTTTCCCTTGGGTCTTTCTAAACTAACCAGATGGAGTGGAAGGAGTTTGAGGTGGCCCTACAGGGGATTCAGGAACAGCTGGGCCTACTGTCTCAGTGGCATCTCTGAGAAGTGAGCTTTCGTTACAGTAATTATAATAATCTGCTCCAGGCACTAACAGAATGTTTTAAAATGTTTTTTTTAATGCATGTGCATCAGCTTAGAAAGGAACATCTGTCCTCCAGTGGTTCAAACAGCTGGCACTTTGCTTATTGGGTGGTCTTTGATCAGGTTGTCTGGCTACACTTTCATATTCTGTTTGGTGTTTTTTGTTTGTGTGTGGGTTTTTTTTTTTTTTAATTAGTGATATGACCTGCAGCCAGAGGAGTACTGCACATTCTCTTCAGTCCCGGGGAGGCTTTCTGTCCTCTTTTCTCTCCCAAAGTAAAAGGGGCCCTTCCAGACCAGCCCATCCAAGTGGGGCTTCTCCAACGCAGACTGGCAGTGTGCTGCTAGGGAAGAAAGAATCAGCAAATCACCAGGTAATTCTCAGCTGTGTTTGTTGAAAGGTGCTCAGTATCCAAGGAGTTAACTTGCAGCACAGCACTGCTCCAAGCTTTTGCTTCCACTTGAAAAAATAAAATGTCCTTTCCTTGCCAGTGTATGCTGGGCCTGAATGCAGCACAAGAACAGCTGCTGTTGTCTGGGGGCTTGTGGAGCCCTTGCAGGTGCTTGGTTTCTTTGCCTTCTCTTTTGCTCTTTGTTCTGCAGCCTTGCACAAGTGTAACTTTGCCAAATCATTCCTCTGCCTTCCAGAGTGCCAAAGGAAAAGAAGGAACGGTGAGCTGTAAGGATGGGAAGAGCCACTTCAGTGGGTTAGTAGCAGGCGAGTCAAGTTCCCTGCAGCAGCGGCAGAAGCGCTTGCAAGAGCATGGGAAGGAAAGGAGGGAACTGCTGTCGAAAGGAACCTTGCAGGTATGGGGCAACACTGCAAGGCTGGGAAGCAGAGGACTGGTATTTCTGTAGTTTGTTGTGCTAGGTGGTAAAAGAGGTACAAGTGTTCCTGTTAAGCTTCTGAATTGCTGCTCCGATCTAACTGTATCAAAGGTTAATCTCTGTAGTTAATCAACTCCTTCCATGCTGTTTATTTCTGTATCCCTGGAAGGGAATCAGTATTGACATTTCAAATGGAAGAAGAGTTGTCTTTTGTCATGATCTTTTCAACAGCCTGGTCTTCGGGAGGGTATGTTTCATCTATCTTAATGGTTATGTTCAAATACCTTGTTATAATCCCCGTTCCTTAGCGGCAATGGGCTTGCTTCACCCATTCTGCCCAAATGAGTTCTCTCCTGCGGGTTCTTAGACTGCTTTGTGCAGGCTCTGTGTGGGACAGATAAAAATTGATAGAAAGTTTTCCTGGATAGGAGCGGAAATATCCCTCATAGCAACATTTGGTTTTTGGAGTTTTTTGCACTGTATGTTGTGGTTTTGCCTGCTGGTGTGCCCTGCTTTCTAATCTAATGAAATAATAAAACTGTGTCCTGGATTTTAACTGCTGAAGGTCAGTGGACCACTTCTGTTCACCTATGTATTGTCTGGCTTTCAGCAGCCATGTGGTCAAAGGATACAGAGCACAGGAGGAATGATGGCAGCATCTCAGCCATGTTTATTTTGGCTGTATGAGACACTCTGCCTTGGCGGAGAGACAGTGTTGAGGGACTGTTGCCTGTCGGCCCGTATGTGTGGCTGTTCTGTGTGGGGGAGTGCTGCTTTAGAGAGGAGATACTATTCCACTGCTGAGCATTCAAGGCTGTGAGAGAACTTTTTTCTTCATGGCTCATCTAAAACATTTTAATTAAACATTGGTCAGAAAATTGCAAAGCCCAGTTTCCAATAAGTATCCTTTGACTTTCCTTTTTCTGTGATGTTCCAGGTTAAGGTGTTGTTTTCCTGGCTTTGTAAAAGTTGCTTCTGGTGCTCTAGGGGAAGATGATACTATTTAGCTTTCCGTTGTTCTCAATGGATGTGAGGAGAAAAGAAACTGAAAGGCGGCACTGTTTCTTACACATGAGTGTCATTCATTGGTTGTTATCTCCCCACATTAACTAACACAGAGAGAGGCATTCTTGGATTTATTTCCCAATCTTTTCCAGCTTTGTGATTTCAGATTATTTGATTATGCAGTGTTTGACCCATTGCCTAAGATGTGAAAGGTACTATAAATAAGGCAAGGATGTGTTAGGGAACAAGGATTCAAAACCATCAATACCAATACCATTTTGGGGCACTTCATCTTCAGAGGATGGTTTAGCAAAGGAATGCTGGCAGATGTTTTACTGGCTTATGTGCTGTATCTGCTTCTTGTACAGCGTCTGGTGGCCAGGGGGCACTAAGCTGCTTTGAAAGACTTCTCTGTGCTGCAGTGCAGATCTTGTCTTACTCAGATACCTTCACCTCCTAAAACTCCATTTGTTCTGTCTGCCCTGTCGAATTGGGTTTTAAGCTTTTGGACTCATGTGTTGACTCTACCGTTGTCATCAGTCAGTTGGCCCTAGTGCTTGACCCAGTGCACACAGACTAAATCTTCGGCAGACAAGGATAATCCATCCACGGGGACTCACCATCCAACAAGAGTTTCTGTGCAGGTTTACTGAACTGCATATTATACAGACTTAACTTGTATTGCTGAGTGCAAGAATTCCTTGAAATATGTTGATTTGCTTGTGAATCTGCGCTCTAATGGCATCAGAATGGGCCTCTAATATCAGCTGAGGTATGCCAAACAGAGATGTTGTGGTTCCTTTAATTCTTACAGGAAAGTGTATATGGCTGGGCACATAGAGGGGGTTATAAGGGACTATACAAGCAAGGAGCCCATATTAAATGGTGCAATTGTGCAACACACTATCCTTGTGCTCAGAAAGGTCCCTGGCAGAAGGGGTGTTGAGCTGACAATGCTTCTGTTTCAGTGGAGCTTCTTGGGTTTTTTTCTCCCAGCAGGCTGGGGTGGCTGAAGAGCTTGATCTGGAGCTGCTGCTTCCTTGTATTTCACGCAGGATTTCTTTCTTCAGGGCCAAAGTGCTGAGAAGAAAACAGATATTAGCACAGCTGAGACAGAGCCATGCTTAGAGCTGCACGCTGAGCAAGCAGAGACTTCAACCAAAATGCCTACCAGTGGTGCAGAGGCTGTGGGGGTCCGGCAGGAGCAGCCTTTCATCGTCCTGAGCCAGGAGGAGTATGGGGAGCACCATTCATCCATTATGTACTGCAGGTAATGGACTGGCAGAAGAGGGCTTTCTCATAGAAGCCTCTGTAGAGGATGAGCTGTGTCTGGCCTCTTTCGCCCAACCTCTGTTCTGTCCAGCACATTGTGCATGTACTCTCAGTTGTAGAACAGTTAAGTTGGTGTGACTGAAAGTAGCCGGTAGCTTGTGCAGTGAGAATGGACAGAGATTTTTGTGACTGGGAGACGGCAGCCAGGAGGAAACTCCCTGGGAAAGCAGGATGGTGTTGCTTAAGGGTATTATGCTTTGCATGTAGAGCTTGGTGCACTTCATTGTGCCAGTTATTGTGGACTGAACAGGAAGTGGTGCAAGGAAGTTCTGATTCCTGCAGAAGGAATTGGTGTGTGGCCAGGAGAGGAAGGATTACTGGGGTATCTACTCACATCTAAGAACTTTAGGGAGAAAAATATCCAATCAGTTTCCTTCTGCACATAGGGTTGATTGTTCTGGACGGAGGGTGGCCAGCTTGGATGTGGACGGGGTCATCAAAGTCTGGTCTTTTAACCCCATAATGCAAACTAAAGCTTCATCCATTTCCAAATCTCCGTTGCTGTCTCTGGAATGGGCGACCAAGCGGGATCGGCTGGTGAGTAGTCTGCATGCAGAGGCTCGAGAGTCACAGCAGATGATGTGGGGCTGTGTTGCTACGTGTTGCACATTAACTTCTAGACAGCTGCATTGTGGATAAGATCAGGGCAACAGTTAGTTTAGTGGGACAGGGAGAACTGAAGCCTGTAGGGCCTAAGAAAAACCAGAGTGGGGAGTGTGCTCTGTGTGTTGAGCAAGGAATTCGCCACTGGTTGCCCTGAGACAGAAGTTCCCAAGCTGCAGTGCAGGTACAGCTGCAGGATAGAAGCAGCTCCTTTAAGAGAAGTGCCTCTCTCCAGGCAGAGCAGACAGCCACTTGAAAAGCAGGCAGAGGCAACCTGGTACAACAGCCCATGGGAACCCTGCAGCAGGGAGCTGTGGAGCTTTACTCACATCCTGAGCCAGAAGCAGAGAAGGGAGAGCAGGGCTGAGGAGCCAGGGGTGTGGTTTTGGCATTCTGCTTGTGCAAGTATGAAAAGGGCTCTATAGCCAGCTTTATACTGGTGCCTTATGAGTTGGGGGTTGGTGTGTGCATAAGGAGCTCAGGGCTTGTTTAAATATCATGACAGTTTAAATGTTTCCTATACCACTTTTTCTCTAGTTTTATTACTAGAGAGGAGCCTTAAATTATATGCATTCTTCTGAGTCCTAGAACTGTTGCTAGTGCTTCATGCCCTCTCTTGGTGAAGAGACAGGGCTGTGTGAGAAGGCAGGCCTGCAACTGAGGGAATATTGTTCATGTTCTGGCACTGACCTGACGATGTGTTGCTGCTAACCCCCAGATGCCACTTGTGAAGAGCTGGTGCTGCAGCTTGTCTTTCTTTTCTTTTGCTCTTAGAAAGGAAGTTGTCCATGCAGTTTTTCTGATGTTTCTTCTGCATTGTGGAGTTTATTTCCTGCTTGCTGATAGAAAGATTCTTCTTTCTGAAATATATGGGGATTCAGCAGCAAATCAGGCTCTGAAGTGAGAAGGATCTGGCTTGCTTCATTTTCTTTGATAATGCATCCCTCCATGGTTTTACTTTTGATTTAAATTGTAGCACCACTGATAAAGCATGTGTGAGCCCTTCTGAACGATTTCATTCTCCCCTGGATGAAAGCAGGTGGCTTCTACTTGGTTTTCTCTTAAACTTAGATTGTTAGTTCTGTGTTACTGTTTCCTTGCTCCCCTAGATATTGAGACTCCACATATGTTTTGCATCCTATAATGTTCAGCCATAGTCTAGAAAGTGGCTCCACCTTGGTGCCTATCTTTTTCTCACTGGAAGGCAGTGCTTTTACTCTGACTTCTGTGGTTCTGGGGTAGTCCTACTCAGTGTGATATGCACAGAAAGACAAGATGTACCCTAATGGAGTGACATTTAATCTGAATGCATATGTAGAAAAAAATTTACTCTGGTGTCGGTGGTTGTTGGACAGTATCATCATACTCACTCACACTCCTTCCATTTCCTCCTTGCTGGTTTCAAGCTGTTGCTTGGCAGTGGGGTTGGGACAGTTCGTCTTTATGACACAGAAGCGAAGAAGAATCTCTGTGAAATCAGCATTGATGAAGACATGCCCAGGTAACTCTGGAATACTGATTTTTATATATAAATATAAATGTTGTTGGTTTTGACTGTGAAAAGGTGTGAAGTCTCAATGTTCCTGCTGCTTTCCTGCAACTGCAGAACTATCTAGCCTTCATCCGGAGGGCAGTCTTTGTCTGAGCAGTGTAAAATTGCTTAGTTAAACGGGAGACACTCAAAATCTGTCTAAGCACACGAACCCTGCCCTCCTTTACGGTGCACCCTGTCTTGCAGGGTCTCAATGGGAGAGCTCTTAGTTGAGTGTTGTGCTTAAGTCAGCTGCTGGAGAGAGGCAATTCAGACTGTTTGCTGTGTTTCAGGATCCTCTCGCTTGCCTGCAGCCCAAGTGGTGCCTCCTTTGTCTGTTCTGCGGCAGCCCAGAGCCCCATCTCCCACATGGACTTCTCAGCAGTCAGCTCCAGGGGCAAAAGCATGAATCAAGTTCCTGGGAAGCTGCTACTGTGGGACACTAAAACAATGAAGCAACAGGTACTTGCTGGGTTTCTTTCCTTTCTCAGTCTGCTTGCTGAGCATGAATGTCTTCTGTTTCAATGTGTAGGAGCCCTCTTTCTAAATTATGCTGACTTTCTTTTCAATACCCTTCTTTTTCCCCCTTCCTCCTTTCCCCTCTACCACACGCAGGATAAAAATGAATAGTCTAAGTAGCTGCTGGGTTTGGGTGGGGTTTTTTGTTTTGTTGGTGTGTTGGGTTTTTTTTGAGGGATTCTTCAAAATAGTCCATAGCCTTGTTTCTATCCTGCCTGCACAGTTTGTGACTGGAAATGTCCCAAGTGGATTGAATGATGGTTTGCTTGGGCTTTCTCCAGTTGAGCTATATTGGAGGGTTTTCTTTGCTGCTATTTACCCTGTTTTTAAGCGACGTGCTTCTTTCAGAGGTTTCATCTTATGTCATCTTCTCCATTGTTTCAATTTAGATGGGTCAGATTCTGGCAGGGAATCCTCGTCCCATCCCTTGCCTTTGCCCTTAAGAAATGCTGTCCCTGACGTGTAAGAGAAAGCAACATACTCAAGCTAATGCTGGCCAGAAGCTGGTTTTCCGGCCTTGAGGACATGGCCAAGAAAGCTGTGGCTTGGCTGAGGTGAATTGTCGGTTTAGTGTCACAGTAACATGCAGCTGCCAACCTTGAAGTTTGTAGTCATGAGAGGAGAGGTATAGGGCTCCAAACTGGAAGAGTTCTTGCTACTAGATATCGTCTTTCTTCCCTCCCCTGGAGAACAGCTTCTCAGCACCCCCAGCTCTGTTTCTCTGCATTAATGCAGACTTTCCCTTCCAGCTGCAGTTCTCCCTGGAGCCTGAGCCCATTGCTATTAACTGCACAGCCTTCAACCACAATGGCAACCTGCTGGTCACCGGGGCTGCAGATGGTGTTGTTCGTCTCTTTGGTACGTTGAAATTGGGCAGTGAGGTGGCACCTTGGTGTCCCCATCTGGCTGCCCCTAGTGCCCTTCTTCTGCCGGCAAGGAGGCAGCTGTGGGACATGCCTGAACAGCAAGGTGGAAGCTACTTTCTCTCCTCCATGATAGCTCTCAGGAGTGAATTGGCATAAACTTTCTCTGGTGGATGTTGGCTGGAGACCCTGGTAGCGCTGCTGATTTGTTGTTTCCCTCCTGCTGAGGAGCAGAGTTAACTTGCCCTTGAGCTTGTGTCTTGGCTGTGCCATGTGGTCTTGGCTGTGCCATATAGCAGTACCACTGCCAGAGGCTGAATCTTGAGGAAAGAAATTAATGTGTGACCTTCCAGTTGAAGGCAAGGGCTTCACATCAGTCCTCCTTTCCTGAGCAATTTCTGTTTCTCAGGTTTTGACCTCTTCAGCCTGTCCTTGTGATAAAGGCAGTTCAGGCTTCCCTCTTCTGTGAATGAAGGATCTGTTGCTGGCCCAGGTGCTGAGCTGGAGGCTGCAGTTCCAGGTCTGTGGGAGGACAGAGCTGGCAGCAGCTGTGAGGGTAGACAGGATAGCAAGGGGAGGAGAAGAAGAAAGGTGGCAGTGGGGCTTGGATGCAGAATGCCTGCAGTTGACAGTGAGCATGTGAGCAGCCCTATAAAGCTGGAGGAAGAGGTGACTAGTTAGAGGCAATGATTTTTGTGGCCAGTGTAAAAGCCGCATGCTGGAGAATAAGCACAGGGTGCTGGGATTGGATTGGGCTGCCCCAGGCTGGTTTAGAGCGCTGTGACAGAGACCTTATGAATGTAAAGGGCCTCTCTCTCTTCACTTCAGCTCTGTGTGAGTACGAGGAGTGTTCAGTACTGGTTCTCCCCTCAGATATGCAGCAGCACGAGTGCGCCATGAGCTGGAAGGCACATGATGGGGAAGTCTACTCCGTGGAGTTCAGCTATGATGAGAACACAGTCTACAGCATAGGCGAGGATGGCAAGGTAGGCTCTGGGTGATCAGGTGATCTGGTCAGCTGGCAGTGAGATCCCTTCTGGAATCTTCTCCATATGGTGGGGATAGCATATAAAAATATCCTCAGAATCTGGAGGATCTGTGGGCTGCTAACTGTAATCTTAGGTGTGCAGCACCACCCTGCTGCATGCAGTCTCTGCAGAGAGAGTGGCTGGAAAGCGTATTAACAGCTGGAGCTGTCTCAGACCTTGTCTGCAGATCCTGCTGTTGGTGACATCCCCTTCCTAGGGAATCTGTGTGAAGATGACCTTTCTGTGCCCCTGAGATCACCACATTTGAAATCTGGGATTCACCAGGGAGCAGATCCTTGACCACTTTGCATAAATTTCCTTTTTAGCAGCTCCCTGTTGCTTATAATAAAGGCTTTAATTTCTGCAGTTCCACAGTCTTCAGCAGTAGAGGTGTGGCTCAGGGAGGGAGACTGCCTGAAGTTGTGGGTCCTTGGCTGATAAGAGTTAAGTGAATTCCCACCAGGATCCTGCATGGAATGTGGAAGGACATGTAGGCAGCAGTGCTCGTGGAAGGTAGGGCATATGTTTGCCTGGATAGTAGGCACTCTTATGGCCTTTGCAGCCTGTGTTTTATAAATATAGCCACTTAGATACAGATGTCAAAATGCCATCTTCTGTTTGTGAGGAATAACCGCTTCGCTTAAAAATGATGAATGGCCCCTCTACTTTCATCCCAGTCAATTTAACTATGGGCTTCTGTCATCTATTTTTGTCATTCTAGTTTATTCAGTGGAATATTCACAAAAGTGGCTTGAAGGTGTCTGAGTACGATCTTCCCAGTGAAGCTACAGGTCCTTTTGTTCTGTCCGGGTACAGTGGCTACAAGCAAGTCCAATTCCCACGAGGAAGGCTTTTTGCTTTTGACTCTGAGGGCAACTATATGTTGACGTGTTCTTCTACTGGGGGAGTAATTTTTAAGGTAAGTCTGAAGTGATGGGGAATAGTCTTTTGCATCCATACAAGCTCTTGTTAGAAGGCTGCAACAGCAGCCACTGGAAGCTCTCAAGCAGCACCTACCCATCCCTGCCCTGTGAAAGTTGCTGCTCGGTTTCAGGCAGTGTGTGGTGTTTAGCAAATGTTTGAACCCTCTGTGTTTGGCACTCTGTATGTAGCTAGAGTATGTGTGCTCCTTGTTCTTAAAGCTTAGCTGCAGCAGTTTCCCTTAGTGCCCAAGTGCCTAGAACAAAGTTTTAATTTTTTTTTTAATATATTGATGCATGCCAGTTCAGTGCAAAGTGTGTGATTGTTGACTGATGCTCATCTTTAATCTGCCTTGTGTGCTTGCTGATGTTATGTTAGTCCCAGCCTGATTCTATCCTCTTAATGTGTACTGAAATGAAATGAAGGGTATGCTGAATGGTTCCAGGTACCCAAATTTCTGTGCCACAGTAACAAGCAGTTACAGATCACATGCCCCTTGCCTGCCTCCTCTTGAGTCAATACCCATCAGTATAAGCCATTGCAAGGTAGATTAGATGGAATTTTTACTTTGCATCTGGGGCGTTCAGAGCACCTGCATTAATATGAGCTATAGCTTAGGCTTATGTGCTCCTCATCAGTGTGTGCTCTTAGCCTGCCTTGTTCAGTTACTGCAGCTCAGCTGACGTCAGAAGCTGAGCTGCTTGAGAACATGTGCTTCTGTAATGAGACTGGAAATTTGCTTCCTTGTATGCTACATACATCTCAATGTCTCTCTGATTTTCTGCTTATTTACGTATGCTGATAGGGATATGGAGTCTGTAGCAGGCTTTGGCTTCTCCTGTGGGTGCACTGTCCCCACTGCAGAAACTTGCCTCCTTAAAATCTTATGCTTGCTTTCTTTTAGTTAAATGGTGAGGAAAAGGTTCTGGAGAGCTGCCTTTCCCTGGGAGGACACCGAGCTCCTGTTGTCACAGTGGACTGGAGTACCGCCATGGACTGTGGGACCTGCCTCACTGCCTCTATGGATGGGAAGATTAAATTAACAACCTTACTGGCTCAAAAGTCTTAACCTGGAAAGAGCAACAGACTTGACAAAAACTGTTAACTCCACAGGAACAAACTGCATGGGAGAGAAGGCAAACCACAGTCCCTCTTCTCATTGTAGCTTTTCCCTCTTGACAAACATTAAATACATTTGCCAAACCACTGTGCAATAGAATGCCGGTATGGGACCGGATCAGTGGCAGCACTGAAAAATAAGTCTCCACTGACCCATTGTGGCAGCTGGACTCCCTCTGTTAGGGAGTCTTGAGTAGCACGTGGCTAGAAAGGCTGCTGGGATCATGTGAGGGGTTCTGCAGAAGAAAGTGAGGCTGGATGAGGCATGTGTAAGGCAGCACAGTGCATGGTGATAAGATGGCTCAAACTGGAAGGGCTGGTGTAAAACCCGGAGTATTCTTTCGGTATAGCATTTGTTGTGCTTTTTTGTTGTTTTGGTTTATTTTCATAAAAAGAAAATATTCCCTTACACTTGCTTTCTGTGCTCTGTTCAACTGTTGCTACAAAACATGGAGGGTGGCTGGGGCAGTGATGTGCCAAGAAAGTCTCCTGCATGGAGAAAAGACCTTTGTGCTTTCACCAGGTGCTTCCGGCACTGACACCCGCACACCGGAGGGAACCAGTGCAAGACATCCGGGAACAAAAATAGTTGCGTTTGTTCGGATGTATTGCGTTCCCTTGCGATACCTGCTACCAACTAGAGGAGAGATCCCGAGTCAGACTTTTGGAAATGCTTGTGCTGGAGTTCAGAAGCTACCTAATGCCTGGCACCTACCTGATGGCAGATAGGAGGAGAGAGGGCCAGAAGCAGTCTGGTCCTGTGTAGCGCGCTCTGTCACTGGAGCTGTCTCCGCCCCGGCACTCTCCCCGCCAACATCAGGGCAAGTGCTGTGCTCAGGTATTGCATAGTCTTTGAAGGGACTGCTGAGCAGCCAGATTTCGTCTGCTTACGCATTGCCCCGGAGCTTACTGCTGCTTATGTCCTTGGCTTTTATTGGGAGTTTACAGTACTGTTCCTTGGCAGAGCTCTCACTCCCAATTATGTGAAGAACGGGTCCAACGTGCTCTTTGAAGATACCTTTGGCATCTTCCAAAGGCCATTTTGGTTTTAGAGCCCGGACATCCGTTAACATTCACCAGTGTGAAGGGTGACTGCCCGGAGAGGAGGTGGAACATTATTTCAGCCTGGTTTTGCCACGTGCTTTGCTTTGGCATATTTGTGAAGAGTGGCTTGTCAAAGTTGTAATGCCTAGCTAGCTGTCTCCTTGGGTTTGAAGAGATGGGGAGCGGGCCAGGTGGACCTCCATAGCTGGTAGCTTCCACTGCTGCCCAGCCAGACCTGGAGCATGATGGTGGTTCTCCACTTCCAGGTCTCAAACTGGGGCTTGGAAATCAAGATTCGCTTGGCTAAGTCTGCGGCCATTCTTCACTGGTGGCATCACACCTCACACCATGACTTGGTGTCCGAGAAGGTTGTTGCCATTTTTGTGCCCGGAGATGTTGGATACAGCCTGCAGTTGTTTTGTCTGTTGCATGTAGCCCAAGGAAGACTACAGTCACAGCTAAGATGAGGTCAGACTCGGGCAAAAGGCTCGTTAAAGCAGGCAGGAGGTCTGGCCGAATAAAACCAGGCTTGCAGCGTGAAATTTCCGGATCACTGGAGACGTCTGTGCCTTGAAAGCACCGCATCATCGAGGCTGGAAGGGGCCTCATCTCGTCCACCTCGTCCGTCCCCACCCTGCTCAAGGCAGGGTCAGCCAGGGCAGGTCGCAGAGGGCCACATCCAGTTTGGAGCATCTCCAAGGACGGCGACTCCACGACCTCTCTGTGGCTCAAATAAGCCACCAGCAGGCTGAGCTGGAGCCTCCAGCCCCAGCCCAGGTGCCTGGGGCCTCCAGCCCATGGGCCCAGGAGGCCCACTGAGGCGTAGGCAGAGGCCTCCAGGCCCTGCCTGAGCTCTGTCATGGTGTCCCTGGCTCCAGCTCTGTCTCAGCTGTGCCTGTGCCTGTGCCTGGCCAGGGAGCTCGCTGCTCCAGAGCCCGGCCCGCAGGCTGCCTTCCCGGCCTGCCCTTGGCCTCCCTGTGGCCCTGCCTGGCCATCACTGGGCTGTGTCTGACGCCGCTTGCCACCACTGGGCCTGAACCCCGGCCTGGCCTGGCCTGACTTCCTGGCTTGCCCTCAGAGCTGCCGCCTCACCAGGCACTTGTTTGTCCCTCTGGGCTCTCGGCTGCCCCGGCTGCCAGCGCCGGGACCGCCCTGCTCCCCTCGCTTGCGTAGGCCGAGGCCAGCAGGGCAGGGCCCAGCCGTGGGACCCCCTTTGGCTCCCCGTCCCCGAGGGAGCAGCGTGCCCGCGCTGCTCCCTGACACCGGGCTCTCGCCACCCTCACAAGAGAAAAGGTTTTTCCTTAGGTTGAAGTGGGATTCCCCCTGTTCCAGCCTGTGCCCACTTCTTCACACCTTTCCCCTCGGCAGGCTATCAGATCCATCAGATCCCTGTGGGATCTGCAAAGCTTCCCTGGCCACCAGAAGCTTGCCCACCGCCTTCTGCCCAGAGCACCAGGAGGATTGCTCTACAAAGGCGGAAGAGTCTGGTGACTGAGTATTAGCAGTAGCTCAGCGCTAGTCCCTGATCTGAGCACAATCCTGGTTCGAGCCTCCCCAGAGGAAAAGGACACAGATGCGTGCTCCCTCTCGGAGACGTCTGCAGGGCAGATTTTCATTCAGAGCAGGGGCAGAGAGAGAGACGTGCTAACTGCCTGCATAGGAAGAGAGCCTGAGTGAGCCTTCAAAAACGGGACTCTCCTCATCCAAACCCGCTCGGTCCGAAGCGCTCCAATTGTGCAGCAAAACAAAGACACGTACTAGATGTGACACAGTTTATTAAATACCAAGCTGCAGCAGAACACTTGGAATTAGATGCAGGGTAGTGGCTGCACAAGGTGGAAGGCAAAGGTTTCCAGGTTTCATTCATCTCCCTGTGAGCGCTCTGTTTTCTGGCACTGGCACTTCCTCCGCTCCAGCACCTTCTCATCGCTAACCATGTTGGAGGTTCAGCTGTGACTGCGGAAGGGCGGGAAAAGAAAAGGCTCTGTCTTAGATTTACAGCAGGCTGGGCCAAAGGCAGCACTGGAAAGTGGATCCTGGAAGTACAGCGCTAACGCGCAGATCCAGATACCAAAGCCCAAACACTCAAGCGTGTCAACAGCAAAGTTACAGCCTATGGGCTACAGGTGCACGTGGAAAATGGCGTTGCATGGAGATACGGATCAACTTCTTGCGGTTTTTGCCTTATTTCTTGTCCAGCTCTTTCTCCCATCTCTCTTTTAGACTGCTCTATTTGGCTGTGACCCACCATGCTAGTCTCCCAGTGACTGCTGAGGTTAAGCCCTGGTTCTGCCCCGGTTCTTCCTGAGTCCCACGCGGAGCGGACAACTTTTCTCGCAGGTCCTGGTTTTATCTTGCCCGCTGCATGCGTTTTTTCAACTGCATCTCCAGCTGTTGGGAAATGTCACCAACTTGTAGGCGGCAAAACAAAAGGAACTCAAAGAGAGAGCTCTAAAGTTACTCACCTCTGTGGAAATCCGTAAGGTGGGGGGCCATCGAGACTGCATTTGTCACCTGCTGACAGAGTATTAAAATGTATTAAAATCTCAATGTATGGTGACCAGCTCCACTCTTCTCGCTCGGGCCCCCTGGGGCTGCATCCTGGTCGGCGAGGCCATTGACCTCGGCAGCCCTGCTGGGACTCCTGGCTCATGGTAAAATGGGTTTTACCCATCATGATAACTACAACCATGTTCATCATCATCATCACCATCATCACCTGCTGCTACAACAGCAGCAGGAGCCTCAAGAGAAGTCAATCGATTGCAAAATACAGCCAAAAGATAATTAGCAACACGGAAAAAAAGTCTAGGAAAAGAATCATACAGGTCCCAGCAGAAAAAAATAATCACCTCAAATCCACCGAAGAAACAAGAGCTTGCCTTTCTTCTTAGTTTATCAACTTCGTTGGCCACCTCAGAACAGCTCTCCTTCATCTCTCCCTGGAAACTGACCTGGGACTCTCTCCCCGCATAGGCCATCAGCTTTGTCCGACACCCCTCCAGAAGCATCTTCAACCTGCGCAGCAAAGCGGTAAGCAAAGCGTGCAGCAAAGCAACAGCTGGCCTTTTTCACGTACTCTTATGTAAGCAGCACAGGCATGGCTTGCTTCATCTGTAACATGCTTGACAGGCCAGGAATTCCTGAGAACAGCCAGCCCTCCAGCGCCACGCATCACTTGGAGGGCCCAAAGTTTACCTGAACGGAGGAGGAAAAGGCTTCCTTCCCTCCCAGGAGAACTGCAGGCAGCCTGCATTTGCAAGGCCTTTTGCAGCTTTTTAAAACCATAGGCTCATGCACAGGAGCACCTTGCAAGATCGAATGCGAGGCTTGAATTTGCTCACAAATGTTTCTGTACAGGCTTTTACATTAGAGTTCAGTAAAGCTTGACTTCTACTCAACGTGATATTTCTTTAAAGCACTAAAAAGCCATGCCTGGAACGTTCTTCCTCCAGTGCGACGTTTCTTGCCCGCATTTTGTCCAGAAGCGCTTCTGACCGGCATTTCGTCTCGGCCAGCTCCTTCACTTCCTTGCTTTCACTCCCACGCTTTCAAAATAGAAAAGATACATCACACAGAGAGCACAGGAACAGGATCCATATGCAGACAGTGTTCTCCACAAAGAAGATAACATGGATCTCCCAAGTCTGTCTCCTCTCGCAGCTCTCAACCACAGACCTCTCTCCTGTCCACAGCACACAGCCTACCCATCAAAGGAATCGCGCTGATGAACGCAAGTGCCCGCCTATTGTCCACCCAGCACATTCCAAACGCAGGAGCACCAGGGGAATGAGGAAACATATAGACTTTTCCCCTGAAGGTGCCCTGCCCACAAAGCTGGGGGTTTCCCCACAGCCCACCTGATCTTTTCATAAATTACCTGCCCACAAGAAATTCAAAGGCTGAAACCAGTCATTCCCAGAAGCCGTTCATATACCTGCCACTGTTGGTGTTCCTCTGCAGTCCGTGTTGTCTGAAAGCCAGTTATCAAGTCCTCAAGGCCATTATGAGCCTGCAGCAGCGTTAAAAGAAGAAAAAAGAAGTCACGCTAGGACTTTCCCGACTGAAGGTCACACCTCACGGCCTTTCTTCTTCTCTTGCCAGCACCAGTACAACGCAGCGTTTGCCTGCCCTGCAATGCCACCCAAGCACACAAAATACTGCCTGTGGAGGTGTCGTTCCCTTATTGGTTGCGGATTTTTGTTTTTGGACGTCTTCTCGTTGCATTATGGACGCACACCTTTGGGCCAAGGAATCCGCCGCCACTAAAACGGGAAGGTGACCAGAGCACAGGCAACTGAAGAATTCCTGTCACAGTCTGAGGATGCAAGTCAGGCCTCCAGGATGAAGCACTCGGCACCACCAGGGCCCAAGGAAAGTCCGCAACCAAAGGTACCAAATCCCTCTACTGCATGACTGTCTGAAGTGCTGCCCGAGGTCTCAGCCTCACCCCTGGTCTACAGCAGAAAATACTTAAGCCAGTGCATTACTGTCAACTCTTAACAAAGATGGCGTTAAGTAGGACTTGCTATAGTCTCATGGGGCAACTCTCAAAGCCAGAAAGCTGGGGAATGGGCCAGCAGGACTTTCAGAGCAGCCTATAGTCAGTGGGACAGAGGAACTGATCTCTCCTAGGCTCTCCAGGAAAACCTCATCTTAACATTTCCCCACACGAATACGGAACTAGGCTCTGAAGCTCATGAAAAGGGAAGGCTCTGACTAGCTTACGGAGGCGGAGGCTTGCAGGTCTTTCTGAAGGGCTTCAATGGTCTTGGCTTGTTGCTGGGCTGTGGCTTCCAGCCTGGCCTTTCCAACTTGGAGCCTGAAAAAGAAGTACAGGCCTTATCACAGAAGTCCGCAAGAGCGCAAATCCCAAAAGAAGAGTGTGAAGGAACCTCATCTAAACAAAAGCATCTTTGAAAACTGTGTATTATTCTCTCGCTGGGATGCAAGAAGACAGTCCTGTTGTTTTCATGCAATCGCAGAAAGCACTGCCTTGCTCCACTGTGTTACTTCCTTACCGTTGCATGCGTTCTTCCAGCTCTGGGATAGCCGCAGTTCCAGAAGACGCAGCCAGAAGGCCCTGCAGGTTCCTGGAAGTTGTTAGCTCCGTCTCCTTGTTCTTTACGGCGTTCTTCAGGGACTCGGCAGAACACTCTGTCCGGATACGCCGTTCTGTCAATTCCTGCAGCTGTCAAACCACAACAAGAGTCCCCAGTAGTCAGCTTAGGTTTGACAAAAAGGAGCGGACTGCTTTGACTCTCACGTCAACTCTCAAAACCCATGTTACTTCTTCATCTTTTATACTGGCCCCTCTCTACATATCTACTGTACGTCTACAGTGATTTCCTACAGCGTTTCCTAAACGCTGCCACAACGCTCCTCCTCCTCCTCCTCTCTCAAGGACTCCGAACACTCTTTGTAGCCACTTGTTGGCTACTCCAACACGGTTAGAAGCTCCTCCTGCCCCTAAAGTGACTTTGCAACTCCATAACAATGATGACGTGGTGAGGGAATAGAAAAAAGCACCAGCGCAACACTCCAGTATGCCCACTCCTTCTCCGTCAGCACACGCTCTGCTTTGCAAAACTGAAGAGCAGAAGCAAATACACGTGCTCCGTGAAACCTGAGAAGCAGCTTTTTGAAAGGAATACACACACCCTTCTCCAATTAAGGACAAAGCGACCTCACGGTTAGTGACCTTTCTAATCGTAGGCGCCGGGCTTATGAAACAAGGCGAGTCTCTTACACGTCACTCAGTCTGCTCCTGTTGCAAAGTTGTCTAGTGTACTAAGACCACTTTAGCGCAGCCCTCCGCTGTTACTTCAAGCAGTGCAAACAGGCAGGCGCCAAAGGCAGCCATGCTGTTCCCTCCCAGCCCCCGCATCACAGCTAGCCGCACCCTGAACCACCCTGGGTTACAGAAAACCCCCTAGAAAGGATCAGTTCCCCGCTCTGGTTTGCTACGAAAAAGGCTGGGGCCCCTGCCAAGAGACAAGAGGCAGGCTTTCTCCATACCTTAGCTTTAGACCTGTCCAGTTCCTTCTGCAACTGCAGTTTCTGTTCCTGCAGGTCCCTGCCGTAGCGCTTCTGAGCTTCAAGTGAAGCTTCTGCCAGGGAGTTCTTTTTGAGAGCGTTGGCAAGCTCCTGCTGCAGCTGCCTGACCCACCTCTGAAGAAACGGTGTTCCATGAGCATGGAGAAATCAGTGAGAAGATGACAACGTGAGAGATGCTTTTACTCATGGGATGATATCATTAGATTGGTCTTCAGGGTGGCCAGCGGTCGAGGGAGGTGATTCTCCCCTTCTACTCTGCTCT